>PVIU01030726.1:0-15735 GCA_004026605.1 Ondatra zibethicus | reverse complement strand
GAGACCCAAGGTCAGCAGCCACCTCAACGTCGGTATCGCCGCAACTTCAATTACCGACGCAGACGCCCAGAGAACCCTAAACCACAAGATGGCAAAGAGACAAAAGCAGCCGATCCACCAGCTGAGAATTCGTCCGCTCCCGAGGCTGAGCAGGGCGGGGCTGAGTAAATGCCGGCTTACCATCTCTACCATCATCCGGGTAAGTATGGTTTGGTACCCTCTGACCTCCATTGCACTGTTTTCTAGTGCATAAGAAGCTAAAAACAGTAATAGTGTCATTCACTATATAATCCAAGTTAGACAAAATGTCTCTCTTTAGATCAGTCTTCACGTATGTTTTGACTGTGAGCTTGTGACCACGATTCTGAATCAGTCAACTCTGACCTTGGCAGAAAGCTATTCTTACTTCCAGTGCTCTGAAGAAATGTGGATTTCAAGGTTTTGAAAAGTAACCTTACAAAATTAATAGTGCTCAGCCAAGGCAGAGTCAAGCAGATCTCTAAATTTGAAGCTAGCCTGAAAAACAAGTCTTCCTAGCTTCCATTTGGCATTACTTGCTGGTAAAAGTAATCTCAGCTGGGCAGTAGTGGTGCATGCTTTTAATTCCAGCACTTGGGAAGCAGAGACACACAGATTTAATTGAGTTCAGGACAGCCAAAACTACACACAGAAATCCTGTCTTTAAAAGAAAAAAAATAGAAAAAGTCTTCCTCTGGTTCTGGGGTTGCCGTTTTCTCATCCAGATGTAGTAATGTCCACTTGTAAATCATTCTTAGGCTAAAACAAAATGAGGTGGTTAAAATGTGACCGTTCCTAGAGTGTGGTCTATGTGAAGACTTAAGAGGATGGTAGTAAATAAGAGTCTTTTCTTTGCAGTTTGGTCATCCAACAAGAAGAAACGAATATGAAATTCCAGCAATAAGAAATGAACAAAGATTGGAGCTGAAGACCTTAAGTGCTTGCTTTTTGCCCGTTGACCAGATACGCTAGAACTATCTGCATTATCTATGCAGCATGGGGTTTTTATTATTTTTACCTAAAGATGTCTCTTTTTGGTAATGACAAATGTGTTTTTTAAAAAAAAAAAAGGTCTGGTTTTTCTCAATACACCTTTAATGGTTTTTAAATTGTTTCATATCTGGTCAAGTTAAGATTTTTAAGAACTTCATTTTTAATTTGTAATAAAAAGTTTACAACTTGATTTTTTCAAAAAAAGTCAACAAACTGCAAGCACCTGTTAATAAAGGTCTTAAATAATAATGTCTGTCTAGTTTTGTCTTAATTTAGTGATTTCCTCCCATCTGCAAATAGATGGACCTAGTGTTTGTCACTCGGGAACGAGTACTTCCTTAAGATCAGCCTGTCTGGGGTGCTTAATGTGATAGTTGTCGGGTTTTTTTGCTTTGGTTTGGTTTTTCTTTTTTTTTTTGAAGTTTTTTTAAAGATTTATTTATTATGTATACAACATTCTGCCTCCATGTATGCCCACATACCAGAGGAGGGCACAGATCTCATTACAGATGGTTGTGAGCCACCACGTGGTTGCTGGGAATTGAACTCACGACCTCTGGAAGAGCAGCCAGTGCTCTTAACCACTGAGCCATCTCTCCAGCCCTGGTTTGGTTTTTCAAGACAGGGTTTCTTCTAGACCAGGCTGGCCTCGAACTCACAGAGATCCACCTACCTCTGCCTCCTGAGTGCTGGGATTAAAAGCGTGCGCCATCACTGCCCGGCTAGTTGTCGGTTTTTAATGTAGATTAGTTCATCTGTTCAGAATGCTCTGTAAGACATCAGTTATGAAGTTTCTTTTGCTGCAAAGTCAAAGGGTAGAGTTCTGAAGTGTTTGCTGTTCAAGTCCAAGTGATGTTTCCCTGTAGAAAAGCGCCATAGAATGTGTGTCATTGCACTAGATAATGTCTGAATGGGGAATAATGGCTGCTATTTGTCCATCAAGTCTTCCAAATTTAGTACCATTTTCTCTTTGTAACAGTCCTAGCTGTCCTGGGACTAGTTCTTGTAGGCTAAACTGGCTTTGGACTCACAGAAATCTGCCCCTGCCTCCTGAGTGCTGGGATTAAAGGCGTGTGTCACCACCGCCCAGCTAGGACCATTTCTTTATGATAATAGAACGTAATAAAATTGATGGGTCATCCCTATTACAGTAAATACTGTGGGATATGTTAGTGTTGTCTTATACCAGCCATGGTTTCTGAAAATTCTGTGGTCAAGAGTACAGTAGAGAAAATTATTGGCAAGATATGTATAGGTGAGTGTATCAATATGGAGACAATTACCTAATGTGAATGTGTAGCCAGTTTTCTAGATAAACCAGGAAATTAATATATGCATTAAAGATTTTTTGGGTCATTTTATATTAAAGTAGTAACAGCAACTCAGTCACCTTAGACCTATAATCTGGTAGTTGCTTGGTCCTTGAAGCTAAGTGCCTTAGCAACCTTACCTGCTGCTAAGAACCAGGAAGGTTCCTACAGAGAGCAGTATATCCTCAGTTCAAAGTGGGAGTTGAAAGCATTGGTTCTGGAATTTGGAAAGGAATCAAGTAACAGAACACATCAACTAGCAACGAGAAAAAGCCAAGGAAGTAATCTGGCCTTTCTATCTTGTCTGCTAACCGAAGGCGCTGCCTATGATTTGTGATGGATCTTATGTCAAGACATTCAGGACATTCCTTTGAATCATAGCTCCCTACACCCAGGAGATTCTAATTTGTCACTGGAGTAGTGCTGATATTGGCAAATGGAATCTTATATGGGAAGGAAAATGACTCGGGGATTATAACTGTAGAATACCTCTGGATACCAAGTCCTAGAAGTCCAAGTAAGTGAGAGTTGGGACAGATCCAGAAGACAGACTGTAAAATACATTTTCAACAGTGGAGGTGAAGGTAGAGGGTGAAGAAATCTGGAGACATGGTATGCTGTGCTGGAGTGGAGAATACACAACATGGGTGCTTCAGCCCATCTTTAGACAAGTGTTGGGGACCAGCTTGGTGTTGATTGGTTGATGGAAGTCTGTGTGACAGGCGTGGCTAAGTTAATGGCCATGACTAGGTATAATGAGAAGGCCAAGGACATAAATGCGATGGTCAGAAAAATACTTAAATAATCCAAATGTATAGAGCTCAGTCAGCGAAGTTAAGTGAAATCATCAAAACTAGGGAGTAAAAACATTACTGTGGCTGGTGATGGTGGTGCGCTCCTTTAATCCCAGTGCTTGGGAGGCAGGTCTCTGAGTTTGAGGACAGCATGGTCTTCAGAGCTACACAGAAATCCCGTTGAAAAATGTTACTGTGATTATAAGGTGGCTGGTGAGAGCAGGCCTGCCCATCCATGGCAACTGCAATTGCTGGAGTATTAGGGCTGCCGGATGCACAGTCAGCTTCCTGGAGCCTCTCAGCTGTTGTAGGGGAGTGTCTTATTGCTGTGATAAACCCATGAACAGATACCTTGTTTTTTTAAGAGGAAAAAAAGGTTAAAAGGGTTGTGTTTACAGTGGTATCAGAGAGTCCATGGCAGCCCCAAAAGTTATTATGTTAGGACTGAAAGCATGCTAGGACCCTCATGTCTTAATCCACAAGGCTGACCACAAACTCAACATGGCTGCAAGTCTTGGAAACATCAAAGCCCAGCGACGTAATTTTCTTTTGAAAGACTACACCTAATTTTCCAAGCAGCCCAACTGAAAACCCAAGTATTGGGTCCCTAGGAGTCATTTTCATTAAAGCCTCTTCACTATCCTCCAGAGACCCTAGTCATCCTTTACCACACTCAACCCCCAAATTCAGTGACTGAATTCTGGACTTTGGGGCCCACACCACTACTGGTCATCTGGTAAGCTCTCTGCTGCATACTTCCCACTGAGTCTAGTGGGCTTAGCAGAGTATGGTGGGACACCCAGAAAGGAAGAGGCAGAAGGACTTGTGAGTTGGAGGCCAGGCTGATCCACATAGCTCCAAAAGACAGAGACCCCTGTCTCAACGAAAGTCCACAAACAAAATGTCTAGAGACTTAAAATCTCCCTTTGCAGGAGCCTTAATGTGCATCAGTTCTGTGTCCAGTTTGTTCCAGTTTCCTTTTCCTGGAATGTGCTAGGCACCATGTACATCACAAAGCTTTCATACCATTTCCTCTTGGCTGTAACAGTTCCTGCTGATAACTAAGTGACTTTCTCCCTGGAAGGCCTGTGGTTTAGAAGTTCATCCCTTACTGACAGACTTAAAGTGGCACCCTCTTGCTGTGCTCTCCTGGTCGCCAGGGTTCCTGTTCTGCTTCTTTATTCCCTATCTCTGGTAGGAGATAAGCCCTATAAGGGCAAGAGGGCTCATGCTTTGCTGAGTTAAAAACAAAATAGCAAATGTGTTGAAAGTAAACAACCTTGAACAGTGAGGTGGAATAAGGGCAGTAGCTGGAGGGAAGATGACTATGGTAGCATAGGCCCAGGGCCTTAAGATCAATTTAAGTCTTGTGATATGCTTTGCCTTCATGCTGTGTCAACAAGGCAGAGAGGAACCACTCCCATTATGAGGGCTCCGCCCTTATGACCTCATCCAAACAGAATGACTTCCTGCTATGACTTGGATCTGAAATATACCCCAAAGGCCCATATGTTGACAGCTCGCTCTTGCCAATAGCACTAGGGGTGTCTGAAGGAAGGTCTCATTTTACAAGGAAACATACCCTCAAGGGTTGTGAGCCCCATATTTCAGCTCATTTCTTAGGCCATGAAGTAAGCGGCTTGTTCTGTGCTTCTGATGTGACAGACTGCCTCACCACAGACCCAGAAGTTAGGGAAGAGGGCCAAAAGTCATGAAGAGAGACCTGCACCAGCTTTGGTCCTCTGCTTAGTAAAGCTCACATGGGTGAGAACTTGAACATGAATGGGGTGAGGGGACACCCTGACACAATTGTATCCAGTGCATTGTATAGTTTGCACATTAACCGAGTAAGTTTCGTGAAAGTGTGGATTGATTACCCTGCAATGAAGGACTCAATATAGGTCAGTAAAGCTGAGGGAAGTTAGGAAGAGAACATGATTTTATGGGGATGGAGAAAATTCAGTTTTAGGGTCGGGGCTGATATGGGAGGAGTGGAGGGACTGAATATGATTACTGTAAAAATTGTAAATGCTTTATTCTCTGATCTGGTACCACCAGCTCATTTTACCTGTGTTAAATTATTTGGTGATGGTGGCAGTTTGGTTTGGTTTTGGGTTTTTTGGCTGTCCTGGAACTAAGTAAACCAGACTAGCATCATACTCACAGATCCTTCTGCCTCTGGAGTGATGGGATTAAAGGTGTGTGCCACTATGCCTGGCTCATAACCCATTTTGAGACAAAAGAGATGAAAAACCTGAGTTTTGATTCTGCCGGTGCCTCAGCCACCATCATTCTAAAGCGAGATAACTGCGTTGCTTACATCAAAGACCAAGACTGAACTGAAATGCTTGGCTGGCAGCCTTGTAGGCATTAAGTTCGAGAACATTGCTTCACTAAACTTTTCAGCTACAGTTATTCATTCTGTGACCTAGAAAACTAGATCAGTGAGACATAGGAGAAAGGCAGTGATAACAGCAACTAATGCTCTCACACAGGCCTTTGCTCCTGGGGGAGGGGGACACTCCCATGGACACTGTGACAAAGAAAGGCCAGAAGAACTGCAGGAATGCAGATCAAGTCCTGACATTGTTAGTCTCTATCAGAAACTACTTCCAGACTTCTTATGCGCAAATATTATTAACTTTTTATTCATTTATTTGAGACACAATTTTGGGTTTGGTCCTGGTTGCCGTACTTATAGACATCAAACTCGAGATCTACCTCCCTCTGCCCTCTATGTCCTGGAATTAAGGCTGTATGCCACTGTCCCCAGGTATGTGTCATATATGTAGTGCTGTGTATCAGAGTCACAGCTTGAGTATGCTAGTAAGTACTCCATCACCAAGTACACTCTTAGCCCTTGGATTTTTGTGAAATGGCCCCCATAATCTCAAGTATTTGCATACTTGGTACTGTTTAGGGGAGGATTAGATTATGGCCCTTTTTTTGTCTTTGCCTCTACCTTTGTCTTGCTGGTTTATCATAGCAACAGAAAAGTGATTAATACAGACTGGTACCCCAGCACATAGAATAGTCCTGCCTTCATTTATGGTATGTGTATCATCTGTGGTTAGTGCATGAATGTGAAGTTTGTGGGTTCACATACCCAGACACATTTGTAGGCCAGAGCAGAATATTGGGTGTTTTCTGTTAATGTGTTTTAACTACCTTGGGACAAGGTCTCACCAGACTAAAATAGAAACTCATCATTTGAGCCATGCAAGCTAAGCTAGCAGACAAATGAAGGATGCTTAAAAGAAATCCCACACTAGCTCAGAATTGAGAATAATAGATGGTTATTCATTTAGGGGTAGACTCAACAAATCAGAATTCTCTGCTGGATCGGAGAACAGCAACCGAATCCCACAGCCGCAAAAGAGGCCGGATGCACACTTTACATTGGCATTAAATAGTATAAGAGGCTACGCCCAAGTGGGCAGTTACTTAAAGGCTACTGGCTGTAGGGTTTATTACAGCAAACAAGCTCCCGTTTCTGCTTTGCAGGGAATGGAGTCACAAGCATACGCAGTTGTGCTGGCTTTTTATACACATGCTGGGATCCAGACAGATGCTCATAGAGCACATACATGGCTCTGCCCACTGAGTATCCCCGTCCTGTGGTGGGTTTTCCCCTCTTAATGAACTCTATCTAGAAACTCGGGACTGAAGAGCTACATCGCTGCTCTTCCAGAGAACCCACTACCCATGTGGCAGCTTAACTGTCTTAACTCCTGTTCCAAGGGATCTGTCACCTTCATATATACATACGTGCAGGCAAGACACCACGAATGTTTGAAAAGGGGATGTTGCTTGAGATGACTCATTGTTTAAGAGCACTGGCTGCTGCTCTTCCAGAGGACCTGGGTTCAATTCCCAGCACATACAAGGCAGCTCACACCTGTCTGTAACTCCAGCTCCAGGAGTTCCGACACCCTCACATAGACACGCAGGCTAAAATACCAACGTGCATAAATAATTAAAAAGAAAACTCCTTCAGGCATGCCCATAGATTGTCTCCCTAGGTTATCCTAGATTCTGTCTGGTATTGACAGTATTAACCATCGAAGATGCCTCCACTAACATCTTCACTTGCACTGTTGCCTTTGCTTCCTATTTTTTCACAGACATTTCCTTAGTAAAATTCTCAACTTTTAGTCTTCTTGAGGCTTTACTACTTGGAGTGCCCATTCACCAAAGCTGACATGGAAGTGTGAGCATGAGGGACTGGGATAGCCCTGTGTGGTGATGCCTGCAGTTCCAGCACTGGGAGAGCCAAGGGTATCATTGACTGCAGCCTGGGGATGACCAGGTCTCAGAAAGAGATGGGCCTTCTGGGAAGATGTGTAGGAGCAGCCAGAATCTGAACACCCAGAACTGGATACCACTGAGAAGTGGTTTCTGTTGTTGGAATGGAAATTCAGTCTGGGCTGTTGTAACTGTATGATGTTAATGTAACTCTCATAGTAACCACCAGAAAAATAGGTATTTAAATATACATAGAGGAAAAGTGCGTTTTCCTCCCTCGGGACAGGGTAACTCGCTTTGTAGACCAGGCTGGCCTGGAACTCAGAGGTCCACTCCGCCTCCCAAGTGCTGGGATTAAAGGCACGCAACACCACGCCCAGCTATGAAAAAGTGGTTTTTAATGTTTTACTCTGAAAGCAATCCAGGCAGTGGGCTTTAAGGAACAGAAAAACAGCAAGAGTTAAGTGATCCTCACCAGCAAGTACTTCAGGGGGAAGAAGTGGGCTCCAGTCAAATGATGGAATTTAATGGATAAAAACAGTGATCCAGTTATGTCCTCCACAATAGATGCCTACTAGATTTGAGACAAAAATGAGAGTGGAAGGATTTTAAAAAATTCCACACAAATATTTAATTCTGAGAGATCCCAGTGGTTATATTAAATTTTTGTGTGTGTGGTGTGGCCAGAAGTTGACATCTGGTGTCTCATTTCTCCTTATGATTTGGCTGGAGCTGTTTTTGTTTTCCTTGAGACAAGGTATCTCACTGAACATGGAGCTGCTGGCCAGCAGTCTGCGAAGTTTCTCTTGCCTCCACCTCCCCAATGTTATTATAGGCGAGCCGCCCCTTTGGATTATCCTGCGTTGCTAAAGACCCATGTCCTCTTGCTTAAGCAGCAGGCAGTTTTATCAACCGAGCTATCTTCCCAGCCTGACATACCATAGTAATCAAGCAAAAATTATTTTAAATCAAGGAAGTTAATAGGACTGAAGTCACTCAGTGGGTGAAAGCCGAGCAAGCCTGCCAATTCAAGTTGGGTGCTCAGAATCACATTAAAGCCAGGTGTGATATAGCATGTGTAATACCAGCATTGCTGAGATGGGGGACTGAGACAGGAGAATTGCCTGGAAGCCTGTGGGCCAGCTCCTATACCTTAAATAAACCCGTCTCTATTAATCTTTGCATTACCACGGGGTCGTGGCCTACCAGCAGGGTTCCAATGGGCTCCTGCAGGCATCTTTCTCCTCCTGACTCTGCCTTCTTTCCTCCTCTGTCTGCTTGGAATTCTTGCCTTACTCTATTCTGCTAAGCCACTGGCCAAAACAGCTTCATTTGTTAACCAATAAAAGCAACACATAACAGAAGGACTTCCCACATCAGAAATTAACATGGATGAGGGGGTGGTATTGGTCAATGCTGAGGATGGAACCAGAACCTTGCTATACCACTGAGCTGCTTCCCAGTCTCAAGGATACACTCAACTACTGTCTCAAAAGAACAGCACTCAAATGTTAAATGCGTGAAGCAAGAAAAAAGACTCAAATTACCAAACTCAGAAATGAAAGTAGGAGCCAAGTAGAGTAACACACGTGCAGTCAGAGGCAGAGGCTAGTCTGGTCTACAGATTGAGTTCCTGGCCTTCCAGTCTTGAGAAACAGATAAGCCTACAGTGAAAAGCCAAAAGGTAGTCAATTAAATCAAACAAACGCAAGTTGATTTACCTGATAAAACAGACCAGATAGTTAGAAAAATAAGGTCACTACATGTAGTAATTAATCAGGAAGTTACACAGGGGTGAACACTAAGTCCTGACAGTGATATTTTCCATTGTCGTCTCTAGATAGGTCATCTGCGCTAAAAATCAGCAAAGATACTTAATGTATACAGAGTATTTCATCCAAGAGATAGGGAGTGCATATGCTTCTCAGCCAGTATTCTCTAAAATACATCCTAGGACACAAATAAGAGTCTGTATCGAGGGGCTGGAGAGATGGCTCAGTGGTTAAGAGCACTGACTGCTCTTCCAGAGGACCCCGGTTCAATTCCCAGCACCCACATGGCAGCTCACAGCTGTCTGAAGATCCAGTTGCAAGGGATCTGACACCTTCACACCAATGCACATAAAATAAATTTAAATAAACCATAAAAAAATTTGAAAAAAAAAAGAGTCTGTATCGAAAAGAACTAAGGTCTTTTTTTCCCATCCTGTCAGGTCTTAGTTCAATAAATTAGAAGTTAATAGCAAGAAACACAGCAGACCATGACAGTTAAACATGGACACTGAGCAGTACAACCTTGAATGATCAGATAAAATGAAAACAGCTCACTAGAAACATGGGAATATGTGGCTAGGTAATTCTAAGTACAGTTATGAGTGATACATTAAAATGTCAGAATATGATGGGTAGTGATGGTGCATGACTTTAATCTCAGCACTCAGGAGGCAGAGGCAGATGGATCTTTGTGAGTTCAAGGCCAGTCTGGTCTACAGAGCTAGTTTGAGGACAGCCAAGGCTACACAAAGAAGCACTGTCTTGTTTTTGTTTTTTTAAGATTTATTTGTTTATTATGTATACAGTGTTCTGCCTGCATGTATGCCTGCAGGCCAGAAGAGGGCACCAGATCTCATTACAGATGGTTGTGAGCCACCATGTGGTTGTTGGGAATTGAACTCAGGTCTTCTGGAAAAGCAGTCAGTGCTCTTAACCTCTGAGCCACATCTCCAGCCCTATTTATTCATTATATATACAGTGTTCTGCAGGCTAGAAGAGGGCACCAAATTTTACTACAGATGGTTGTGAGCCACCATGTGGTTGCTGGGAATTGAACTCAGGACCTCTGGAAAAGCAGGCAGTTCTCTTAACCGCTGAGCTATCTCTCTAGCCCAAGAAACACTGTCTTAAAACAAAAAAAAGTCAGATGCTGGGTGGTGGTGGCACATGCTTTTAATCCCAGCACTTGGTAGACAGAGGCAGATGGATCTCTGAGTTCGAGGCCAGCCTGGTCTACAGAGTCCCAGGATAGAGAAACCCTGTCTTGAAAAATCCAAAAAAGTGGGGAGGGATGTCAGAAAGTGGGGCTGGGGAGATGACACAGTAAAGTTTACCATGCAAGCATAAGGACCTGGATTCTGATTGCCAACACCTGCCTAAAAAAAAAACACCAAGTGCAATGATTCACATCTGGGGTAGCAGCAAGAGGAAGGTCTCTGGTGCTCATTGGCCAATCCAGCTAAACTGGTAAGCTCTGGTTTGAGAGCGATCCTGTCTCAAAAACTAATGTGAAGAGCAACAGATACTCTTTGTCAACCTCTGGCCTAACACATTTGCACACAATTTTTATATATACTCAAATATGTAAGTATTTTAAAGAACATCTTGAATAAATAACCTAATGATGGTATCTCAAAGCCTTATAAAGAACTCGAATAATCAACTCAAAAGCTGAAGATGGCAAAAAGTAATGAGGCAGAAACTCTAGAAATACAAACTAAACAAACAGTAAATAGGATAGATTAAAAACTTGATTCTTTGCCAAAGTAAAAATGACAAAAGACCCAAAATAATAAAATTAGAAACTGTAAGGTATTTCTAGAAATTCTTGTGAAATCCAGAGGTTTATGGGGAAATATTTTGAAAATATTTTTAATAAATCTGAAAATCTAGAAGAAATAAGTTCCTAGACACATGATCTACCAAAATTAAACCAAATGGGTATAGCTGGCAAGTGACTCACCTTATGACCTGAGTTTAATCCCCGGACCCCTGTAGTGGGTGGAGAGAACTTATTCTTACAAGTCATCCTCTGGCCTCCACCTCATATCCATAAAATCAAACTTAAATCAGGAGGGTATAAATAACTGAAATAGGAAGGAACCGCTTGGGTGAAGAGACATCCTCCAGGGTGGGGGAACAGCATTGCTGACTGATCCCAGGACATGACATATATAAAGATCTGCTTGAAAACGTAAATGCTGAAAGAGAAACCAATCAACTAGGCTAATGAAGTGTATCCGTTACTTTACTCATTACTACAGCGAAACCCCTGGCCAGGACAACTTACAGGCTTTACTCTGGCTGACAGGCCTTAGTCTGCTTTCTGTTACACTGCTAAAACACTGACCAAAACTGACCTGGCGCGGGAAGTGTTTATTTCACTTCACCTTCTAGTCAGTCCATCATGAAGGGCAGTCTGGGCAGGACCCTGGAGGAGAGGCAGGAAGGCATGCTGCCCACTGGCTTACTGTTCACACTGTCCACGTTCAGGAGGCAGGGATAGACGAATGCTTGTGTTTACCTTGCTTTCTCCTTTTTACCTAGTCAGGAGCCAACCCCAGAAAATGTTGCTGTTCACAGTTAAGGTGCAGTTAAGGTGGGTCTTCTATCCTGTTTCTCTGTAGATAATCCTTCCCAGGCATGAGTAGACTTGACTCCTAAGTGATTCTCGATTTCATCAAGTGTGCAATATTAGCCATGAATTGAATAAACTGTTCTCAAAAGAAGATATACAATGGCTAACAAGGACGTCCTGTTTCAAGATTCCGTTTCACCCTAGTTGGAACAGCTACCAAGAGAATGAATGACATCAGATGCAGTCACATGGTAAAAGCAGGTTTGTGAGTTCAAGGCCAGCATGGTCTGCATAGGGAGTTCCAAGAAGCCAGAGCTCTGTAGAGAGATCGTAACTCAAAAAACAAAAAAGCATAAGGAAGTGATATTTAACTTGATTATGTGGTAACTTAATATAGTTCATCTGTGAGTTTGGATTGTAATGCATAATTGTTATGCAAAAGGAAAATAAAATTGCTCTAGTTGAATAATAATTTTAAAATGTATTCTGATGTTGCCTGATAGTATTTTTTAAACATTTTATTGTTACTTTGCGCATGTGTGTTGGGTCAGTTCTCCTTTTGTACCATGTTGGTCCTGGAGGTTGAACTTAGGTTACCAGGCTTGGTTGCATGTGCCTGAGTACCTCACTAGCTTCTGTCTTAAGATTTTGAAGACTTTCTTTTTTTTTTTCTTAACTTTTTAAAAACTTATTTTTATTTTCTTATTTTATTTTCATGTGTTTTGCCTGCATGTATGTATGTGCTTGGTGTGTATGCCTGGTTCCTGTCAGAGGTCAGAAGGTATCAGATACCCTGAAATACCAACCTTCAGGTGGTTGTGAGCCATCATGTGGGTGCTGGGACTCAACCTGGATCCTCAGCAAGAGCAGCAAGTGCTCCAAACTTGCTCCTCTTCCTCCCTGTTTTGTGGTGGCTGTTATTTTGAGCCAGGGTCTCATGAATCCAGAGTGGCCTCAATCCACTGTGTAGCAGAGGAGGTTAGAGGCTGGTCTTGAACTTCTGATCTTTCTGCCTTTTTACCTCCTACATACTGGAATCACAGGCATGTGCTCCACACCTGACTTTGTTTATCTTTTTTGTGACAGGGTCTCACTCTGTTAGCCTAGGCTGTCCTGGAACTTGCTATGTATCCCAGATCTCGGTGTGCGTGCATGCGATCTTTTCTTAATGCATTTGCATCTGGAAACTCAATAGTTTCCAAAATAACATAGTGATAGAGGGAAGTGACCCTGATGCTCAGGGTGTGTGTGTGTGTGTGATATCTTTTTTTTTTAAGATTTATTTATTATGTATACAATATTCTGCCTGCATGTATGTCTGCACACCAGAAGAGGGCATCAGATCTCATTACAGATGGTTGTGCGCTACCATGTGGGTGCTGGGAATTGAACTCAGGACCTCTGGAAGAGCAGCTAGTTCTCTTAACTTCTGAGCCACCTCTCCAGCCCGTGTGTGATCTTTCTGAACACAAGTACTCAGCGATTTCCTAAAGAACATGGTGATAGAGAAAATGACACCGATCTTCAGGGTCATCCTCACCCTAGACATGCTGTTCATCTCTCAGAGACCTCTGAGAGCCCTGAATATGACCTGGAGGAGGCAAAAATTCAGAAACAGCCTCACCAAATGGGGCAAGCCTTGTAAACTACCCTAACTTTGGAGTTAGATACCTTCCATGGACACTCCATGCTAGTCCTTTAGACTGACCAAGACTGTCATCCAAAGGCCTGAGGATCTAAAGAGCTGATCTTAAAGATGTTCCTGGGAGCAAGTTACTGAAGGAAAATACCATAGTGCTAGGTTTACACTGTCTCCATGAATGGTTTTTCAAATGTCAAATACAGCACCAGTTTAAGATACATAAATGAGGGGCTGGAGAGATGGCTCAGTGGCTAAGAGCACTGGTTGCTCTTCCAGAGGTCCTGAGTTCGATTCCCAGCAACCACATGGTGGCTCACAACCATCTGTAATGAGATCTGGCACCCTCCTCTGGCGTGTGAGCATACATGGAGACAGAATGTTGTATACATAAATAAATAAATCTTTAAAAAAATACATAAATGGGTTACTACATGACCTAAGAGAAAAGACATGAGTTCGGCCCAGTAGGGAAAACAGAAAGGGAGCCATGGAATCCAGATACCAAATGTCAGAGGATAAAGCCACTGTGCAACACATTCTGGTAGGAAGAGAGAGCTAGAGAAGTGTGGCAGGTAAATGAGTTACTACTCTGTGTGGACCATCCTGGCGTCCACATTGAGTCTTAACCCTCAGTATCTCAGAAGGTGAAAAGTACTTGCAGAGAAACAAACCAGCTGGCTACCTGTGATCAGGAAAATACAATATCCAAGGAAAAATCAATAGGCAGGGTTAAAGGCCGACTAAACACAGCTGAAGATAAAATTAGCTCCCTGAAAGATTGCAGAAGGCAACTGTATCACCTAACATTTCATCCTGAGCTTAGGGAAGTTGCTTCACAAAAGTACTATTTGGGGTGAAACAAAGACACCCTAATGACTACACCATAAATCTCTTAGAAATGATAAACAGTTCATCAAAGTAGCAGGATCCAAAATCAACCTACAATATGCAGGAGCTTTCCTGCATACAAATAAAGTATGCAGAGGAAGAAATCTAACAGTTCTGCTCACCATAGCTTTAAAAAAACAACCGAGGAAGGAACCTAACTAAAGAACTGGAAGACTTCTACAATAAAAACTTTAAAACACAAGAGACAAAATGAAGACACTAGATTTCCTTGTGCTCATGGATTGGAAACATTAAAAGTATAAAAATGGCTATCCTATCAAAAGCTATCAGCAGATTCATTACAATTCCCATCAAAATCCCAAAGTCATTCTTCATAGGAATAGGAGGAAAACAAAATGCTAAAAATTCTTGTGGAGGCAGGTGGATCTCTGTGAGTTCGAGGCCAACCTGGTCTACAAGTGCTAGTTCCAGGACAGGCTCCAAAGCTACAGAGAAACCTTTGTTTAAAAAAAAAAAAAAATCTCATGGAGAAGGTGAGAGTGCAGCTCAGTTGGTAAAGTGTTTATTTAGCATGCACAAGCCCCAAGTCTGGTCCCTCGTCCCTGGCACTACATGAAACAGTCATAGT
Organism: Ondatra zibethicus; assembly: GCA_004026605.1. NCBI lineage: Eukaryota > Metazoa > Chordata > Mammalia > Rodentia > Cricetidae > Ondatra > Ondatra zibethicus. Next base: position 906 of record PVIU01030726.1, on the reverse strand, counting down.
AGTGCATGCTTGGAATCCCAGCACTCAGGAGGTGGAGACAGGATAATCACAAGTTTTTAGACCCTGTCTCAAAATTTTGCTGAGCTAAAGGAATGGCTAGAGCCCTGGTTGCTGCTTCCAGAGGACCCAAGTTCAGTTCCCAGTATCCACTTCACCTGGTTCACAACCACCTGAAACTCCAGCTCAGGGGTTCTAGCACCCCGCCCTCGTCCAGACTCTGGCTACCTGCACTCACGTGGCATACATCCATACAAACACATACACATAAATAAAAGTAAAATCTTACAGATTCAACACAATGCCCATCACAATCCCAGCAAAATTCTTCAAAGACCTTGAAAGAAGGGTACTCAACTTCATATGGAAAAGCAAAAAACCCAGGATAGCCAAAACAATCCTGTACAATAAAAGAACTTGGGGAGGCATCACAATCCCTGACTTCAAACTATATTACAGAGCTACAGTACTGAAAACAGCCTAGTACTGGCATAAGAACAGACAGGAGGACCAATGGAACCGAAGACCTGGATATCAATCCACACATCTTCGAACACCTGATCTTTCATAAAGAAGCAAAAAATATCAAATGGAAAAAAGAAAGCATATTTAACAAGTGGTGCTGGCATAACTGGATATCAACATGTAGAAGAATGAAAATAGACCCATGTCTATCACCATGCACAAAACTCAAATCCAAATGGATCAAAGACCTCAACATAAAGCCAGCCACACTGAACCTTATAGAAGAGAAAGTGGGAAGTACACTTGAATGCATTGGCACAGGAGACCACTTACTAAATAGAACTCCAGCAGCACAGACACTGAGAGAAACAATTAATAAATGGGACCTCCTGAAACTGAAAAGCTTCTGTAAAGCAAAGGACATGGTCAACAAGACAAAATGAC
>PVIU01030725.1:0-15736 GCA_004026605.1 Ondatra zibethicus | reverse complement strand
GGGAGGGCTGAAGGGTAGAGGAGAAAGGCAGTGAGGGGAGCAGAGAAAAATGTAAAGCTCAATAAAAATCAATAAAAAAATTAAAAAATAAATAAAAACACCTATGAATGAGTACATGTGATAACTGTCTTTCTGTATCTAGTATTTTTCCAGCTTCTTTATGTAGGCATTTAGTGCTATGAACTTTCCTCTTAACACTGCTTTTATTCTGTCCCATAAATTTGGGTATGTTTTGTGGATAATTTTTGTTGAATTTTAGGAAGACTTTAATTTCTTCCCTTATTTATTCCTTGACCATTGGTGATTCAGGTGAGCATTGTTTAATTTTCATGAGTTTGTAGACTTGCTGAAGTTAGTGTTGCTGTTAAATTCTAATTTTAAGCCATGCTGATTCAATAAGATACATGGTGTTATTCCAATTTTTTGTATCTGTTGCGGTTTGCTTTGCTACCTAGTATGTGGTCAGTTTTGAGAAGATTCGTTGAGGTGCTGAAATATTTGGATGAAATGTTCTACAGATGTCTGTTAAGTCCATTTAGTTTTTGTTGTTGGTGATGTTATTGTGTGCATTTCCCCCTTCTTTGGGATTTGCTGCTGTGAGATCATCTATTGTCTCTGTTTTTGTGGATGTAGCCAACTTCCTTGGGTTGGAGTTCTTTATGGTGGTGAATGCAGAGTAGGGCTTCGGGGGGCAGAAGGGAACAGGTCTAAGAAGGACAAGTCCATTCCAGGGCTCAAGTCACACAGATCCACACCCCAGAAATGACTGCCTACATACCTCCCCGAGGCTCCACCCACCCATCAGTTACATCAATAACGATGTTGTTTTAGTTCTTCTTTTTTGGCCACTGAACATAAACTCTACCCCGATGGGAGTTCAGCACAACAGTCTTTCTAGTCGTGTGATCTATATGATGTCCACGCTCTTGTTGAGAAACATTTGTTCATTTCGTCTCTCTTGCAAAAACGAAAGATAAATTTTTCCTTATCATCTGTTGATATATATTAAAGAACACATCAGCAACAGTTATTATGTGTTTCCCTGGAAGGTTTCTCATAATTACCCCTCACCCCTCTAATACACAGAGGGGTTATATGTCTAGAAAAAAAGAATAAGACACTTTTGAGTAATAAAACTCTCAGAAGTGGCAGGGACTCCGGGGCAAAGGGGAGGTGTAGCCTTGTAAGAAAGTCTCGAGGAGACAGAAGCACCAAGGAGCAGATATCCTGCTAGGTGAGGCCTACTTCCTCGTGGATGCCCCAACTGCAGGGGCCACAAGCACCTGCATTTTGACTTTCTATGTCTCAAGGCCCTGCCCCTCTGTCCCTCCACATACACCAGTGGTTTGTACATGAAGCCAGATGATCTCTACCTAGAACAGGCTAGTACCAAGGACCAGAACTCACACTGGGAAAGAATGGTGGAATCTCACTAGGTTGCTTCAGGCAAGAGGTTCAAACCAAGACAGCCATTCAGGCAGCCCAGGAGCAGGAGGGGAAAGGGCAGAAAAGCCTCTTCCAAGCTTGGGGAAAAACAGCAAAGGTGATTCTGAACCTGGCTGGCTTCATGAGGAAGACTGGCTCCCAAAGCCACCTTATCCACCTGCTGGGGACACACTGGGGTAAGTCTTCAAAAACAGAGGTGGCCTTATCACTCCAAATCCCATCTACATTAATATATAGAAATACAAGTAGATAGATTTATTATTTTTAACTGAAATAAATGTGAAGGACTCAGTCCATTCCCCTTTACTGAGAGCTGATCGGTCTTCTTCTCTGAGGTGGTTCATGCCTTCAGGTCAACAGCCAGGCTCACCTCCTGAGGGAAAGTGGCTCAGGGCTTTTGTCTGAGAGGTCCTTGGCCCAGCAAGAGTCCCTGCACCTGCACTGAGGAGATCCATCCAGAGCAGTAAGAGTGTGCCTGCCTGGGAACAGAGTACAGGGCCCCTCCAGATCCTGCTGCAGGGCCTTCTTTGTTCCATATGACCCTGCACCCCCAAGCCTGCCCTTTTGTCTGTGAGGTCTTTGGCCCAGCAAGAGTCCCTGCTCCTGTACTGAAGAGATCCATCCAGAGGGGTAAGTGTGTGCCCACCTAGCTGGACGGTCCCAGGAACGGAGTAAAGCCACCTCCATTTCCCTAAACGTTTATCGCCATTCAGTGGGGTATCTCCCCGGCTACTGGCTTTCTCCACCCCATCCCATCTTGCCCCGAAGCACTCCTTTCCATCTGTGGGGTTCTTAGATCCAGCAGCACAGCCTGCTTCAGGGAGGAGGGGATCTGAGAGCAAGCTCAAGTACTGAGGGTACCTAGGAGAGGGCAGACCAAGAAAATCCCCAAAGTACATAGTCAGTCACAGGAAAGATTGGACCAAGACACCAAAACTCTCCTGGCCACATTTGAGGGAAGAGATGGGCAGGTGCCAATGCAAGAATTCCTCCAACAACCTGAAAAGCAACATGACAACACCAGAATCCAGTGAACATGCAACAGGAAAACTTGAATACCCTATTCCAGAAGTAGAAGAAATCCACCTAAAATGTAACATTATGAAAAGAATAGAGGCCATTAAACAAGATGTGAAAAACTCCTTTAAAGAAATGGAAGAGAAGACAAACTAAAAGTTGGAAGAAATTAATAAATCCCTCAAAGATACCCAAGAAAACCAAGAAAAAGCAAACAAATAGGTAATGGAAACAGTTCAAGAATTGAAAAATGAAATGGAGGTAATAAAAAAAAACACAAACCAAGGAAAGGCTGGATATGGAAAATATGGGTAAACAAACAGGAACTACAGAGTCAAGTATAACCAACAGAATACAAGAGATAGAAGAAAGAATCTCAAGTGCTGAAGATACTATAGAGGAAATAAACTCACGGATCAAAGAAAACAGCAAATCCAACAAATTCTTAACACAAAACATCCAGGAAATCTGGGACACTATGAAAGACCAAACCTAAGAAAAATAAGGGTAGAAGAAGGAAAAGAATTACAGCTCAAAGGCCCAGAAAATATATTTAACAAAATTATAGAAGAAAACTTTCCCAACCTAAAGAAGGATATTCCTATGGAGGTACAAGAAGCATAGAGAACACCAAACAGACTGGATCAAAAAAAAAAAAAAACACCATCCCCTTGCCATATAACAATCAAAACACAAACCATAAAGAATAAAGAAAGAATATTAAGAGCTGCAAAGGAAAAGGGTCAAGAACATATTAAGGTAAACCTATCGGAATTACACCTGACTTCTCAATGGAAACCATGAAAGCCAGAAGTCTTGGATAGATGTGCTGCAGACACTAAGAGACCATGGATGCAAGCCCAGACTACTATACCCACCAAAGCTCTCTTTCACCATCGATGGAGAAAACAAGATATTCCAGGATAAAAACAAATTTAAACAATACGTAGTCACAAACCCAGCCTTACAGAAAGTACTAGAAGGAAAACCACAACCCAACAACAACAACACCAATAATAACACAAACATCTAACAAGCCTCCACCAGCACAACTCAAAGAAGGGAAACACACAAACTCTACCACCAAAAAAAAAAAATAACCAGAGTTAACAACCACTGGTCATTAATATCACTTAATATCAATGGACTCAGTTCACCTATAAAAAGGCACAGGTTAAGAGAATGGATATGAAAACAGGATCCGACATTCTGCTGTTTACAAGAAACACACCTCAAACACAAAGACAGACATTACCTCAGAGTAAAGGGTTGGAAAAAGGTTTTCAATCAAAGAGGCCTAAGAAACAAATGGGTGTGGCTATACTAATATCTAACAAAATTGACTTCAAACTCGAATCAATCAGAACAGATAGAGATGGAAACTTTATACTCATAACAGGAAAGATTCATCAAGATGAAGTCTCAATCCTGAATATCTATGCCTCTAATACCTCAATAATCATATATTTTGCAACCCCTAATTACATATAATTGAATTTAAACCGAGTCAAATGTGCTCATTTCAATAGTCATCTTGCTAGTCCTTATAATAAGAAATTCACTGCAACCCCACACAGACACAGAGAGGCGGCAAATGATGTGAAGACAGAATCGTGAAATTACCTGACACATATAAAGGCTTAGGCCAAAAGCACACCCTATGTGTTAGTTCTACTTTCAGTTTCAGTTTCATTGCAATTTTAATTAGAATTTGAAATGCTAAATGATACTCAGAAGTGGTACATTTCGGGAACAAAGATGAAAGAAGGTTGCCACAAACAGAAGTGACTTTGTTTTCCTTCTAAATGTAAGAAAAAAAAGTGCAAAGAAAGGCAACCTTTTATATCTCATTATCTGTCAAATAAGATCCCGCATCATTGAATTCCATGGGAAACATCATAAGTTAAAAGGGCACAGATAGTAGGCATGGTAGAATTCTTACAGACAGAAAATATAAACCCATACCCAAATGGAATGTCTATTCCACGGTTAACTTGTGCTGACTTTTCCATTACTACAGGGACTTCAATGAGATAAACAGATCACCTGGAAGCTAAAGGATGCCTTTGGGAAATGAAGACATAATAGGAAGTCATGGTTCACTTATGCCTTTGGTATGTTGCACACTCAGCAGTGACTGTAGTCAGATAAGTTCACATATGTAACCATGTATTTCTGCCTCCATTTCTGCCAGGATAACTACAATATTCATATTGGCCAAAGGCAGAGGCAACTGGAGAAACAGACTAACTACATGATTTCTACAGAACAGGTAAAATTATTCACGATGTGATTCCCAATAGGATACTGAAAAGTCTTCAGTATAGCATCTCTATCTGGTCATGAAGCCTAAGTGAAAGGGAAGCTTGCTTAGGAGTCAAGACCTTATGCATAGCCTTGACTTAATCGGATACATCAAATTTGTCAGCCATATGACTCACCCCAGGCACGGATTAGGGCAAAATAAGGACAAAAGTAAAGATCTAAAGACTCACAGAATCTGAAGAACCCCAATGTTTTGTGTTACCACCATCAAAGTGTGTATTAGTTTGCATCATTAATTAGACCACATCTGGAAGAGCAACTGCAATACTATTATAACCTGATTAAGTATATAATAACCTGATATCATTCAGTTACCTTTCTAGTTCTGCTAAATGCTTGTTCTGGAAGTACTGTGGTTGTTAGAAGCAATTTTAATGGCTTACATTCCTTTTGTTGCTAATGCAATTAGTCATCATCAATAGGTGCATAAAACAAGGTGGAGTATAGACCTGAGTTGAACTTGTACTTGTTATGTAAGCTGTATAATCCTGAACTGGTGGAGCACAATGGCCTTTTGCTTTTCTTAATATTGCAAAGTATATTGTCCAGACTCCAAGGGCTGATTATTCCCTTCTCATCCACAAAATTTATGTTAGACTCTTGCTTATAAATCTAGTGAGGGTTTGGAGTCAGCAGTGTAATCAGAAAGAGAAATTCAATATGGTATGGGGAAAACTACAACTGAATTGGAGACTGTGAAAACAAATTCAAATTCATGTCATAGTTCACATCATCAAATTCTGCAGGAGAACTGCAAGATGAAGTAATGCTTTTGAAAAGATTTTTCCCTTAAATTTATGTGTGTGTATGTATGCTTGCTTGTCTATATGTACAGAATATATGTGCAGGTTCCTGTGCGGGGCCAGAATAAGGTGTCAGATCACCTGAAACTTGAGTTACAGGTATTGTAAGCCACGTGATGTAGGTGATGTGAACCTAACCCAGGTTCTCAGCAAGAGCAGCAAGTGCTCTTAACCTCTGTCTTAGTTACCTATTTCTGATTGCTGTGCTAAGATACCATGACTAAGGCAACTTATGGAAGTAAGAAATTGTTTTGAGGATTGCAGTTTCAGCGTGTGAGTTCAATGTCATTATGTAACAAACCCAAACACCAATCCCTTTCTCATTCTGGGGACAGAACACCCAGGGAGACAATTACTGGTTCAGGCTACGTCACTCTCACATAAGTGCAAACTGCTAGCTGTGGCCCAGGGGCTGATGGTCCTTCTTTAGATCAGTCAGTGGAGACTGGAACTTTGGCTGCTCTCACTGGATGCTTCCATCTGTCCATCTAGTTTCAGATCACTAAACTTTACAAAGTAAAGTTTATTATTTTTAATCCCTAAATCCGTCTATGCTCCAAATTCTATTTTCCTGTCATGCCATTATCATTTTTTTAAAGTTAGCACATAACACACACAACCACACACAGACACAGACACACACACCCCTTTTTAGAGATAGGGTCCCTGTGTGGCCAACACTAGCCAGGTATTCATTTCATAGCCCATAATTCATTTCAAACTCATAATTATCATACCTTAGTCTTCTGAGTGGAGGGAGTAGAGACATGTGTCACATGCGTGGCTTATTTACATATTCTTTACAATTATTTAAAATGTATTACTCATTATACATGCTTGAAGGATATCCTTTTAATTTGAAAGTATTTCCCATTAACTTGATTGACTTTCTCTAAGAATGTTTCATGGAAAATTAAGTTGGTTTTAGTTTTCCCCAATAGCTCTTTATCACCCACACTAACATTAAGTATACCTCTAGCATCTAAATATTGTAAGGCATTAGTTGGCAGATGTTTAAGAATTCTTAATATTTACATAGGCAGCCTTATTTTTTTTCTTTGTATTTCTGCCTGTGAAGATTTTGATCAGATCTAGAAGTGAGACAAAAAGAAAGGGGAGTATAAGCATTGTTGAATCTGCTAGAATTCCTGACTGTTAATGACAAGCTCTTTAAATTGTTACTGAAAGCATTCCAACTGGTTTTCATTTTCTTAACTTAAGCAAAAGTGTTGAGGGATATGGTAACTTGACTTTGGAACTGGCAGCTGTTGGACTCTTTCTTGCTGCCCTGATTGTCTTGAGCTAAAGGACTGTCAAAGAACCAGACAGGCTACCCTTATACCAGTCAATAATGCGGTACTCCATGGCATCCTTGGGAAAAAACTACTCAGTAGGGAACTAGGGCGGTTGCTCAGTGGAAAAAGCGCTTGCTGTGCAAGCAAGAAGACATCCATTTGGAACCCTAGAACCCAAATAAAGCTGGGTGTTGTAACCCACATTTGCAAAAGCTTTGCTCCTATGTTGAAATGGAAGGTGAAGACAGGAGACCTCAGGAGCTTTCTGGCCAGTTAGCCCAACATACACAGAGGTGAACAACAAAAAGAGACCCTGGAGCCAGTGAGATGGCTCAGCAGTTAAAAGCACTTCCCACCTAAGCCTGATGAATTTCCTTTTATCCCTGGAATTCACAATGGAAAAAGTGAACTAACTCTCAAATGTCCTTTGACCTCCACATGTGCACCATAGTTATCATGGCCCACAAAAGCCAAATCCCCAAATAACAAATAAGAATTTTTAAAAGGCGACTCTGACTTCCACAGGTGTGCTGTGCATTTACACACCTGCACTTACACACATACAGACAAATCACACACACACACATACACACACACTTTAGAATATATAAAATTCTCAGAAAAGTCCAGAGAAAGAAAGGGAGAGAGAGGAGAGACGAGGGGGGGAGGGAAAGAAAATACTTATGATTATGGCTATTTGACCTGGATGCTTGAAGGCCATGACAAATTCTCTTTGCCTTATTCATGATGTTTATCCGGTTAGAATAAAAGTCCCCCAGCCACCTGACTGGCAATGGAGACAAGAAGTGTATACCCAGGGCCTTTCGGTTCCAGTAGGAATATGCTGATCATATTCAGTGAGATAAAGTTTAAACTATTCTTGGAAAACAATAATTTCTGAGTTGAAAGATAAAAAGGTCAAATATGCCACTGAGATTATGGATTTGGAATGTTGCAATCAGGTTTTTTTCCAGGAACCGTGGGTGAGGTATGTACACTTTATGAAATATCCGTAAGGGTTATTTTTCTTTTCAAGAAGCTCAGAGTGTGCCATCCATGAGCTGATGTTGTCCAGAGACTCTTTTGCTCTCTGCGGTATCTTCAAAACTTCTTTTATTTGATTTTAAGGATTTATTTTATTTATGCTTGTGTGTATGTGTCTGTATGAAGAAACACACTCATGTGCATAGGAGTATACATTCCTGTGTGCACATACAGAGACCAGAAGAGGGCAATGGATTCCTTGAAGCTAGAGTTACAGACATTTGCAGGATTCCTGGCCAGTTAGGAATCCCAGCTCTGATCCTCATGATTATGCCACAAGTGCTCTTAACAACTGAGCCCCCTAAACTAACTTCCTTCTTTCAAGGTAACAGGAGGGTTCTATGCCTCAAGAGATTCTATCATGACTAATCAGGCTGTTGCTGAGCTGATGGACCAATCAATCACATAAAGCACCTCCTAGGTAGCTTACTGGCAAGCTTGTTGCAAGATAACATCCAGTCAGATGTTACCTAGGCTCCTGACATGGGGGAATGCCACAAATAGTGATGGGTCCTATGCTTCAGCAGTCACTATGATGTGCTCTTCACAGCCACTAGCATTGCCGTGACTGATGGCTGATCCAGTCTTTGACGCATCTTCTGAAGGGGCCCTTCTTTCCCAAGAGCCTGAGAAGATTAACTGGAAAACCTCAACTAGAAGACAAGGCACTTCTGCTACCACTGCCTTCACTGCTGCCCCAGACAAAGAGAGTTTTGTCACATATTTCCAAAAGGTACTAAGGAAAGTTCATGGAGGCGTCAGCCTTTCCCAGAAGAATATAAATATCATGAACTTATTTTTGAAAACATGCTGCTCTCTTTTTTGAAATATGTCTTTATTGAAGAAGAACCACATCACTTTCCCCCTTTTTATTCCCTTTAGCTCCTCCCAGCTACTCTGCCTTGAACCTTTCCCGTGCTCCACCCCAGAGCCTCAAGTTGATAGGCTCTTTTTTATTATTGCTATGTATGTATGTATGTGTGTATGTATGTATGTATGTGTGTATGTATGTATGTATGTGCATGAGTTGAGTCCACTTTTGCTGATTGTGTGTATATGATCTCAAGGCTGACCACTCTACACTGGACAACCAAGAATGGGACTCATCCATCATTGGGGGGACATAATTCTACTTCTCCAACCAGTCATTAGCTGCCTGTAGTTCTTTGTCTAGTGGTGTGACCATGCCGAATTTCCCCCTTCCTTGTTAACCTATCTGTTGATATTGTCATTGTTCAGCTCTTATTTATGTAGTCATTCCTAGGAAAGAATGTTTCACAGCCAACTTCCTTGTATTCTGGTTCTTACAATCTTTCTGACACCTCTCTCATGACGTCCCCTGAGCTGTGATGCAGATATCTTTTTGGGGATTGGACTTCCCACAATCTGTTGATCTCTGCATTGTGGTCCAGTATTTCTATAATGGTCTTCATTGTTGTAAGGAGAGGATTCCTTGGTGAGATGTAGTAGCTATACTTACCTGTGGGTATAAGGTTATGACATAAAATGTTATTAAAGAATTATGCTGGTCTAACAAAGTGATGGTAGTAGATTCTTTTCTAAGCTCCATGATCTCAGTAGCCTTGGGAAATTGGCTGGTTTTTCAGGACCAGGCACAATTCCCCTCCTGTTGAGTGGGCTTTACATCCAACCAGAGAGCTGTTGGTTGCCACCAACGTGTGAGCATCACTTATTGAATCTGTATGCATGTTTATCATGCTAGTAATCATCATGGTTCATAGGTGTTACAGCTGAGTAGGAGTATTTAATTGCTTCTTTCCCTTGGCAGCATGCATAGTATTTTCTGGAATCGTGAAAAGGACACCAAAGGAAAGAAGTTTCCAGGTCAGATCCAACTTGAATCATCCAAGTCCTGTGTCCTACGACTGCAGCATATTGTGAAGTACATGTTTTGACCAGGTGTCCAGCCACCATCTTCAGAGACATCTAAACTACTGTGTGTTTCCTGTGGCTAGGAAATATCCACAAATATGCTGTGTCCAAGGGCACAATGGCGCTCATCAGGCATGTCACTAGCATGTAAGCCATCTCTCCACACCCAACTAGCCAAACCTAAGGCTCTTTTTAGAGGCACCACCTGGCCAAATAGGACTGTAACACTGACACCGGTGTATGGCTTAAATTTAGGAGCATGGATGTGTGTGGCAGTGGTGGGCAGGTGCTGTTTCTTTAAGAATTCCTTACTAAATTAAATGCTATAACTTCTGTCACATACTTCTAGGTCACCCTTTCTAAGGACTGATGATGGAGTATTATTTATTTTTTATAACAACATTTGCATGTTGTGCTGACTACTTCATTGTTAACTTGACACAGCTAGAGTTACTTGAGAGCAGGGAACCTCAATTGAAAAAAATGCCTCCATAAGAAAGGGCTGCAATCAAGTCTGTAGGCCATTTTCTTAATTAGTGCTTGATATGGAAAACATAGTCCATTGTGAGTGGGGCCACCCCTGGGCAGCTGGTTCTAAGTTGTATAAGAAACCTGACTGAGGAGATAGGCGATCCAGAGGGGTGAGTGTGTGTGCACCTGGCGGGAAGGTCCCCAGGAGGGAGTGCGGGCACCACCAGCCCCTGCTGCAGGGGGCCTCTTTGTTCCATACGACCCTGCCCTCCACCCCCACAAGTTCGCCCTTTCCTCTGCAGGGTCCTTGGCCCACCAGGACTCCCTCTTCCTGTGCTGAGATCTGCACTCCAGAGGGGTAAGTGTGTGCGCACCTGGCAGGAAGGTCCCCAGCCACTGAGACTCCCATGACTGCAATCAAAGGAAGAGATGGACAGGCGCCAAAGCAAGAACTCCTCCAACAACTGGAAAAGTGACATGATAACACCAGGATCCAGCGAATATGCAACAGGAATACCTGAACAACCTAATCCAGAAGTAGAAGAAATCGACTTTAAATGTAACATTATGAAAGTGATAGAGACCATTAAAGAGGATGTGAAAAACTCCTTTAAAGAAATGGAGGAGAAAACTACCAAAAAGTTAGGAGAAATGAATAAATCCTTCAAAGATACCCTAAAAATCCAAGAAATAGCAATCAAACAGGAAATGGAAACAGTTCAAGACTTGAAAACTGAAATGGAGGCAATGAAAAAAACACAAACTGAGGGAAGGCTGGAGATGGAAAATCTGGGTAAATGAACAGGATCTACAGAGACAAGTATAACCAACAGAATACAAGAGACAGAAGAAAGAATCTCAGACGCTGAAGAGACGAAAGAGAAAATAAACTCATTGATCAAAGAAAACAACAAATACAACAAATTCTCATCACAAAACATCCAGGAAATCTGGGACACCATAAAAAGACCAAACCTAAGAATAATAGGGATAGAAGGAGAAGAAGCACAGCTCAAAGGCCCAGAAAATATATTCAACAAAATTATAGAAGAAAACTTTCCCAACCTAAAGATGGATATACCTATGAAGGTACAAGAAGCATACAGAACACCAAATAGATTGGATCAAAAAAGGACATCCCCTTGCCATATAATAATCAAAACACAAAACATACAGAATAAAGAAAGATTACTAAGAGCTGCAAAGGAAAAAGGCCAAGTAACGTATAAAGGTAAACCTTTCAGAATTACACCTGACTTCTCTATGGAAACCATGAAAGCCAGAAGGTCTTGGATAGATATGCTGCAGACACTAAGAGACCATGGATGCAAGCCCAGACTACTATATCCAGCAAAGCTTTCATTCACCATCGATGGAGAAAACAAGGTATTTCAGGATAAAAACAAATTTAAGCAATACATAGCCACAAGCCCAGCCTTACAGAAAGTACTAAAAGGAAAACCACATCTAAAGGAAGCAAACAACACATATAATAACACAGACATCTAACAGCCCTCCACTGGCACAACTCAAAGAAGGGAAACACACAAACACTACAACCCTAAAAAAATAACCACAGTTAATAACCTCTGGTCATTAATATCACTTAATATCAATGGACTCAATTCACCTATAAAAAGGCACAGGTTAAGAGAATGGATACGAAAACAGGATCCAACATTCTGTTGTTTACAAGAAACAACACAAGAAACACAAAGACAGACATTATCTCAGAGTAAAGGGTTGGGAAAAGGTTTTTCAATCAAACGGCCCTAAGAAACAAGCGGATGTGGCTATACTAATATCGAACAAAATTGACTTCAAACTCAAATCAATTAGAAGAGATGGAGATGGACATTTTATACTCTTAAACGGAATAATCCATCAGGATGAAGTCTCAATCCTGAATATATATGCCCTAATATAAAAGCATCCACATATGTAAAGGAAACATTACTAGAACTCAAAGTACACATCAAACCCCACACACTAATAGTAGGAGATTTCAACACTCCTCTCTTACCAATGGACAGGTCAACCAGACAGAAACTTAACAAAGAAATATGAGAACTAACAGATTTAATAAATCAAATGGACTTAATAGACATCTATAGAACATTCCACCCAAACAGGAAAGAATATACCTTCTTCTCAGCATCTCATGGAACTTCTCAAAAATTGATCACATACTCAGTAACAAAGCAAATATCCACAGATACAAAAAGATTGGAGTAACCACCTGTGTCTTATCGGATCATCATGGAGTAAAGTTAGAATTTAAAAACAATTCCACCCCCAGAAAGCCTACAAATTCATGGAAACTGAGCAGTCAAGTACTGAACCACTCCTGGGTCAAGGAAGAAATAAAGAAAGAACTTAAAGTCTTCCTTGAATTCAACGAAAATAAAGACATAACATACCCCAACCTATGGGACACTATGAAAGCAGTGCTAAGAGGAAAGTTCATAGCACTTAGTGCCCCCATAAAGAAAATGGAGAAAGCACACTTTAGAGATTTAACAGCACACCTGAAAGCTCTGGAAAAAAAAAGAAGCAGACTCACCCAGGAGGAGTAGAAGACTGGAAATAATCAAACTGAGGGCTGAAATCAACAAAATAGAGACACAGAAAACAATCCAAAGAATCAATGAAACAAAGAGCTGGTTCCTTGAGAAAATAACAAGATCGACAAACCCTTATCCAAACTAATCAAAAGGCGAAGAGAGAATACTCATATTAACAAGATCAGGAATGAAAAGGGGGACATAACAACAGGTACTGAGAAAATTCAGAGAATCATTAGGTCTTACTACCAAAGCCTGTATGCAACAAAATTGGAAAATGTAAAAGTAATTGACAGTTTTTTAGATAAATACCATATACCGAAATTAAATCAAGACCAGGTAAACAATTTAAATAGACCCATAAGTCACGAGGAAATAGAAGCTGTCGTCAAAAACCTCCCAACGAAAAAAAAAAGCCCAGGACCAGATGGTTTTAATGCAGAATTCTACCAAAACTTCCAAGAAGAGCTAATACCTATACTCCTTAATATGTTTCACATAATAGAAACAGAAGGGTCATTGCCAAACTCTTTTTATGAAGCTACAGTTACCCTGATACAAAAACCACACAAAGACTCAACAAAGAAAGATAATTACAGACCAATCTCACTCATGAACATCGATGCAAAAATTCTCAGTAAAATACTGGTAAACCGAATCCAAGAACACTTAAAAAAAATCATCCAATATGAAAAAGTAGGCTTCATCCCAGAGATGCAGGGCTGGTTCAACATATGAAAATCTATCAATGTAATCCATCATATAAATAAACTGAAAGAAAAAAACGTGATATTTTCATTAGATGCTGAGAAAGCATTTGACAAAATTCAACACCCCTTATGATAAAGGTCTTGGAGAGATTAGGGATACAAGGTTCATATATAGATATAGTAAAAGCAATATACAGCAAGCCAAGAGCTAACATCAAATTAAATGGAGAGAAACTCAAAGCAATTCCACTAAAATCAGGAACAAGACAAGGCTGTCCCCTCTCTCCCTACCTCTTTAATATAGTGCTTGAAGTTCTAGCAATAGGTATAAGAGAAAATAAGAAGATCATGAGAAGTCAAACTTTCGTTATATGCAGATGATATGATAGTGTACATAAGTGACCCCAAAAACTCTACCAAAGAACTCCTACAGCTGATAAATACCTTAAGTGATGTGGCAGGATACAAGATCAACTCAAAAAATTCAGTAGCCCTCCTATACACAAAGGATAAAGAAACAGAGAGGGAAATCAGAGAACCATCACCTTTCATGATATCCACAAATAGCATAAAGTATCTTGGGGTAACACTAACCAAGGAAGTAAAAGATCTATTTGACAAGAACTTTAAGACCTTGAAGAAAGAGATTGAGGAGGATACCAAAAAATGGAAGGATCTCCCATGCTCCTGGATTGGTAGGATCAATATAGTAAAAAGGCAATCTATAGATTCAATGCAATCCCCATCAAAATCCCAACAAAATTCTTCACAGACCTTGAGAGAACAATTACTAACTTTGTATGGAAAAACAAATAGCCCAGATAGTCAAAACAATCCTATACAATATAGGAACTTCTTGAGGCATTACCATCCTTGACTTCAAACTCTATTACAGAGCTACAATAATGAAAACAGCTTGGTATTGGCATAAAAACAGAGATGTTGACCAATGGAATCAAATCGAAGACCTGAATATTATTCCACAAACCTATAAACACCTCATATATGACAAAGAAGCTAAAATTATATGATGGAAGAATGAAAGCATCTTTAACAAATGGTGCTGGCATAACTGGATGTCAACCTGTAGGAGAATGAAAATAGATCCTTATCTATCACCATGCACAAAAATCAAGTCCAAATGGATTAAAGACCTCAATATAAATCCAACCACACCGAACCTGATAGAAGAGAAAGTGGGAAGTAGCCTGCAATACATGGGCACAGGAGACCACTTCCTATGTAAAACTCTAGTGGCACAGACAATAAGAGCAACAATGAATAAATGGGACCTCCTGAAACTGAGAAGCTTCTCTAAGGAAAAGGACACAGTCATTAAAGACAAAAAGGCATCCTACTGAATGGGAGAAGATCTTCACTAACCCCACATCAGACAAAGGGCTGATCTCCAAAATATACAAAGAATTCAAGAAACTAGACATTAAAATTCTAAGTTACCCAATTAAAAAAATGGGGCAATGATCTGAACAGAGAATTCTCAACAGAAGTTTGAATGTCCAAAAGATACTTAAGGTCATGTTCAACATCCTTAGCGATCATGGAAATGCAAATCAAAACAACTTTGAGATACCATCTTACACCTGTCAGAATGGCTAAAATCAAAAACACCAATGATATCCTATTCTGGAGAGGATGCGAAGTAAGGGGAACACTCATCCATTGCTGGTGGGAATGCAAGCTGGTCCAGCCACTTTGGAAATCAGTGTGGCAGTTTCTCAGGAAATTGGGAATCAAGCTACCTCAGGATCCAGCAATACCAGTCTTGGGAACATACCCAAATGATGCCCAATCATATTACAAAAGCATTTGTGCAACTATGTTCAAAGCAGCATTATTTGTAATAGCCAGAACCTGGAAACAACCTAGGTGCCCCTCAATGGAAGAATGCATAAAGAAAGTGTGGAATATATACACATTAGAGTACTACTCAGCAGTAACAAACAATGACATCTTGAATTTTGTATGCAAATGGATGGAAATAGAAAACACTATACTCAGTGAGATAATCCAAACTCCAAAAGATGATTATCGTATATATTCACTCATCAGTGGACCCTAACCATAAACAAAGGGCATTAAGCTTATAGCTCTCAATCCTAGAGAAGACAAATAGCAAGGAGAACCCAAAGAAAAACATATATAGATCC
>PVIU01030724.1:0-15743 GCA_004026605.1 Ondatra zibethicus | reverse complement strand
CTTCAAAGTCAAGCCTGAAAGCGGCTGCCCGGAAGAGACCTGCCCTGCTTTGACTGGCAGGTCACCTGGAGGATATGATTGGCCAGTGGAAGAAACACCTCCTATAGGGCTATCGTGTGCTTAAAGAGAAAGCACAGTGGTTCCTGGCCATTCCATTCACCTCATCAAAGATCTTTTCCAGGTCTGAGAACATATGCATTTCAATAGCACTTGCCCCTGGCTACAAAGCAGTCACTGTCATCTTCCTGCACTCCATAGGAACTTTCCCCCTTCCCTCCTGGACGCAAAGTAGCTAGCTAGCTTGTACGTTTACCAAGCCAGCTGGGTGGAGTAATTTCCTGTCCCACAGGGGAAAGGATGCCCAGAATATTAACAACTACAGAGAGTTTTAAAGTTACCAAAGGAGATGCTTGTTCTGTGGATTCATGCTGAGGTCAGATGAACTGAACCTACTTTTAACATGGCTTTCACAGGGATTTCACACAACAGAAAAAAGAAAAGTAGGAACCAGATCACAAACAAGATGATAGCTCTTGCCAGGTGATGGTGGTGGTGCACACCTTTAATCCCAGTTCTTGATGGAGGTTGGGGCAGGCAGATATCTATGATTTCGAGGCCAGCCTGTTCAACAAGAGTTAGTTCCAGGGCAGGTTCCAAAGCTACAGAGAAACCGTGTCTCAAAAAAAAAAAGATGATAGAAAAGATGATAGGTCTTTCCCACTTTGGAAAACTGGCTGTTGGCTCCATTGCTTTATGGATTTTATTCCTAAAATTCAAAGCAAACTCCAGGAAAATGAATAATAATAAAGTAGAAAGTGGGCTTATTAGAATATCTCCAAAGCCATGGTCCAAGTCGCCTAAAAATAGCTGCCTACCAATGACAATTAAGAATCAAATAGATTACTACTCAGCCTCTTGTCTAAGATCAAGTGAAGAATTCAGTAGTTTTTCAGTCCATGAGGCTCAATGTCTAATTTGTTTTTCAGTATACACCAAAATTTCAAAGAAGTGGACTCTAATGCTAATAAAGGAATGAACTTGGTAGGCAGAGGTAGATCAAGAAGCTAAAATAAGAGAATTTTCTTCTTCAATATACTTTATATGTGACTGCTGATACCAGATTGTGAGATACTGGTTAAAGTTAGATCATAGTCTTTGTTTTATTTGGGTTTATTTTTATTTATTTATTTATTTATTTAATTTGGTGAGTTTAAGGCAGGATTTAACTGTGTAGTTCTGAAATTCATTGTGTAGGCAAGACTGGTCTCAAACTCAGAAAAATCCACTCCTTCTCTCTCTTCAGTCATGGTGTTAAAAGTGTGCACTGACAGCAAGCAGCTAAAGGTGGATCCTATCATCTCAAATTTTCCAGATTAATGGAGGTTTTCCCATTTCAACACCTTTAAGTAAGATATCTCCCAGGTGTAATCAGTTCTATGTATATTAGTTAATCACAGAAGTAGTCAGTTTGACTACTAAAAATAGACATCTCAAAAGCCAAGACAGAAGAAATGAGAAAATATCTTGCCTACATGAGGCAGGAAGAGCAAGGGAGTAATTTTCAAAACACCATTTTTCCTCAACAAAGGAAGCATGGGGATTTTACTAAATGAGTCTGAACATGTTCATGTAGTGTTCTCTCTATTTTTAAGCATGCTCAGTTAACAAATCCACTTCTAAACATGATCACAGCATAAAAGCAAAGACATTTAGGGACATTCTTACCTCAAAGTCATGTAAGAACATATGCAAATTAGACAAATGATGGAAAGAAATGCCTTTGGCATGTTCATATTGTATCATAAGTTCTTAGCTGAAAGTCAAGAAAATGACACTGTGAAAAGGAGATTGTCAATCATGATGTTTGCTCTAAAAGGTAACTGTACCAACACCATAATTCTCACAAACACAAAAGATAGAGAACACAAAACAAGAAAACTTCAAGGAAAAGTCACCTAATAGCCCTCAATACAGTCCTCCTGGAGGAATGATTATGATGATCTTTATTAATATCAGAGCAAAGCTGCTTTTGCTCTGAGCAGGCTCATTAGGCAAAAGACCACAGCTGCTTCCATGCAAGACAAAAAGGAGTCCATTTTAACTAGCCCTGACTTTCTGTCTCAGGGTTTGGCATCACTGTAGAGATTTTCATTCTTTCTTCTATCTTTAAAACATATTTAGTTATATGGTGTTTTGACTGCATGTGCCTGTGCACAGTATCTACAGAGTGCAGAAGAAGGGAGGAGATAGCTGGGACTAAAATTAGAGCAAATGGTTATCTAGATTGCAGGGTCCTGTAAAGGAATCAAGGTCCTCTGTGAAAGCACCCAGCACTCTATCTATTGAGCCATCTATCTACCTCCTCTGGTTAATTTAAAATTAATCTTCAAAAATTGTTACTGTAAAGACATTACATCACTTTTTCTTTTTATCTGTTCATTCCATACATAAGTGACCCCACGAACTCTATCGGGGAACTTCTACAGCCCATAAATATCTTCAGTAAGTTGTCAGGATAAAAGATCAGCTCAAAAAAAAAAAAAAGCAGCCCTCCTATATACAAATAATAAAGAAGCTAAGAAAGAAATCAGAGGAGCATCACCATTTACAATAGCCATAAATAATTTAAAATATCTTCAGGTAACACAAAGCAAAGAAGTGAAAGACCTTTTAGTTCAAAACTAAGTCTTTAAAGAAAGAAATTGAAGAAAATACAAGAAAATGGAAAGATGCTCTTGAATAGGTAGGATCAACATAATAAAAATGGCAACCCTATCAAAAGCAATTAGTATATTTAATGCAATTTTCATCAACATCCCAAAATGATTATTCACAGGCCTAGAAAGCACACTCAAATTCATAGCAGAAAACAAAACACCCACAATATCCAGTCTCGTGGACTGAACAACTACTGAATTTTTCACTTGATCTTAGACAAAAGGTAGAGAAGAAATATACTGGATTTTTTCAATTTCCATTGGTAGGCAGCTATTTTTAAGTTACGAGGTCCACAGCTTGTGAGACATTCTAGTAAGCCCACTTTTTACAAGCATGGTGAGATTCATTCTCCCTGTCCTCTTCATGTAGGGAATCTTGAATACTGCAGTTGTATATTTTATTTACCAGACCATGGTGGGAGATGTGTTAGCTAACAACAGAGCTCATGAAGACATTCTTCCTAGCTCCATTGTTATCTATGTATTCAAATTTTCACGAACACTATTTTTTATTATTCACTTGCCTGGAGTTTGCTTTGAATTTCAGGAATAAAACCCGTAAAGCAATGGAGCCATCATCCAGCCTTCAGCGGGGAAAAGACCTATCATCTTGTTTAAGATCTAGTTCCTGCTTTTCTCTTTCCGGTTGTGTGAATCCCTGTAAAAAAAAAAAAAAAAAAGTAAAAATTGCCTTCAGTTCATGTGATCTCAGCATGAAGCCACGGAACAATCGTCTTTTGTGACCTTAAAGTTCTCTTTAGCTGTTAATATTCTGTGCACCCTTCCCGCTGTGGAACAAGAAATCACTGCACCCACCTAGTACAGCACAGTGGACTGTGCAAGCTAGCTAGCCACATTGTAATCTGGAGGAAAAAAGGAAAGTTCCTATGGAGTGCAAAATTATGACAGTGTCTGCTTTCGGAGCAAGGGACAAGTGCTATTGAAATGCATACGTTGGCCAATCTAGAAAAAAATCTTTGACTGGGGTGGGAGGAATGGCCAAAAAAACACTGTGCTGTGTCTTTAAGCACTCTATAGCCCTGTGGACAGTGTTCTTGTCACTCAGACAGCACTAGCCAATCAGGCCCTCCAGGTGACCTGCCAGTTAGAAATGGTGCAGGGCTCTTCCGGGCACCCGGTTTCAGACTCAGCTTTGTGGAGGAGCTTGTGCCAGTTTCCTGTGCTGTGGTGCAGTTGCGGCTTCAGGGGGATGATGAACTGAGAGCTTTGGCGAGCTGGGAAACCACAACATGGTGAGCAGGGAACGCTGTCTCCAGATGGGGAGGAGCAGAGGGTGAGGTGCTGGAGAGAGCATGGTGCACCCTCCTGGGATCTGTGTGGGAACCTGCCGCCATATTCCCTGTATTGTGAAGTTCCATGTGGTCCTTGTTAATTTGTAGGTGTAGGGACAGGCCTCCGAATAACTTTGTGCTGTGGGCTTAATCTGCTTAGAGAATTGGGAGCAGGGTGCTGTGTGTACAAACATTTTTCTTGTCAACTTCAATATGCCAAACTCGGAGAGACCTAGTTTCTCAAGTATTTTCTTGAAACTGAGCACTTTACATTTAACCTTTACATACAATCTCCATTTATATTTAACTATGTGCAGGTTATCAAGGCAGCTCACCTGTTGGGTAGCACTGCACTTCTAAGCTGCAACGTAGAAGAGTGGAATTGCTGATATAAAGGATTTGCCAATGCCTTGGAAATGGTTAAGTCTCACAAAGTAGAATTTAGGTGAGGGATGACTGACTCTAAATCACCATAAAGATAAATGTGTTTTAGTCAGGACTGTTAGAGATTAGGATGCTAGGGTATACATTGTTCAACTGGATTGTTCAGATATTTGGCTCCAACCCATTACAAAGAAGCCACCGCTGATTTAAAACCAGACACCAGGCACATCCCCATATCAACAAAACAAAACAAACAAACAAACAAAAAACAAAACTCTAGCAAGCTTTTCAAGAAGGCATTACAGGTTCCTAAACAACATTGAGGCCTGATGTGGCATAAAGTTCCAGCTTTCTATTTCAGAAAAGCACAGTTCTTCCAGATGGGCAAAATGACACCAGGTGACATATTTAAATGCAAAATATTGTTGTGTGAAAGAATTACCTGATCAATCAAGGCTTTATTTATTTCCTCAGGCAGGAAGGAGGGACATTCTTGGTAGGTCTAGTAACAGCCTGGGGCCTAAGCCTTGTGAGTTACCCTAAGGACCTAATGTATTGATAATAAAACATAGCTCCTTCTCTAAAACCAAAAATATGCTTTGGCAAGCTGGTAGTGGTCTGATTCCAAGGCCTTTGTGGAGAGGTTGCTTTAGGTCCTAAGAACCCGACCCTTTCACCATATGGAGCTATGGTTATCAGTCCCCAGTCAACTATGCTCTTAGTAAAGTTCTTGAGATACCCTGTGTTCCCCTTGTGTAGAATTGTCTGACTAACCTCCTCCTAAATTCATGTGTGTTACGAGCTGGGGGTCTTCAACTCCAGGTTCTTTTCTGAGTAATTACTGTGAGGACTCTGTGCGGTTCATCCCAGAGAGTGATGAGTAAAGCATATTAATTCTAGAACAGCTGCATTTCCATCCTGTTAGAAAAATAGTTTCTGAGACAAGTTCTCTTATGTTGACTCAAGTGGCCTTGGTTTGCTGCTGTCCAGGGCAATGACCTTGCTGTCCTGTACATTACACTTAGAAAATTCTTTAAAAAAATGACGGTACCACCTAACAGTTTTAAAATTATGCATTTGAGTCATGTAGTTGACTATGCATTGCAGTTGCATGGAAAGGATTTGCATATGGAGCATTCCTTCTGTCTTCAGACCACAATAGGAGGAATAGTTTATTGTGTACACTACAGGGGAAACAGTGGAGGCAATTAACTATAGGAACCACCATTATGAAAAAAGGCCTGGCCAGGCAGTGGTGGTACAGGCCTTTAATCTCAGCACTTGGGAAGCAGAGCAGATGGATCTCTGTGAGTTCAAGGCCAGCCTGGTCTACAAGAGCTAGTTCCAGGATAGGCAATTAGGCAACAATTCTATCCAGATATGGTTGATCTTGCTTGACACAGTTATGTCTGCTTAGAGAGTTGAGAAATAGGCCATTGACTAACTCTATGTGTCAGGTTACAGATCTCAGTAGCCAACATATGTATATGGAAACCATTCATCTATCTCTTATTAATGACATCCCCTCTCCTATAGAAAGGCCTACTCTGTTTCAAAGTCAATATAGAAAGTTTTATTTAATCTTAGGAGTGTAGTATTTTTATCATTTTAAAATCACTTATTGGTGTCATTTTCAGATATTTTCTTGTTTATATTCATTTATTTTTCATTCAAAAATTTATACTTCTACCCCTTCTCCCAGTCCTTTCCCTGTCCCCTACTACCCCTTCTCCCTTCCCCTGCTTCCTTAAGAGGGGGCAGGGTACCTTGCCCTGTGGGAAGCCCAAGGCCCACCCCCCTCCATCCTGGCCTCGGAAGCTGTGCATCTATATAGACTACGTTCCCAAAAAGCCAATATATGCAGAAGAGATAGGTCCCAGTGCCATTATCATTGTCTTCTCAGTCAGCCCCCAAGGGCAGCCACATTCAAAGATTCCGGTTTGATCATAATGTTCATTCAGTCCTGGTCCAGCTGGATTTGGTGAGCTCCCATTAGATCAGGCACACTGTCTCAGTTGGTTGACCAGCTCCTTGCGGTCCTAACTTCCTTCCTCATCTTCTCCCACCTTCTGCCCTTCGACTGGACCTTGGGAGCTCAGTCCATTGCTCTGATGTAAATGTGGGTCTCTGTCTCTATCTCCATCCATCGGACGAAATTTCTATGGTGATGATCAAGATATTCATCAATGTGACTATGGGACAAGGCTAGTTCAGGCATCCTCTCCTATGCTGCCCAGTACCTAGCTGGGGACATCCCCGTGGACACCTGGGATCTCCTCTAGAGCCAAGTATCTTGCCCATCTGAAAATGAAACCCTTAATGTAGATATCTTATTCCCTTCTCCAATATCCACCCTTCCTCCATCTCTACCCTCCCACTCTCCCAAGCTCTCCCCAGTCCTTCCCTTCTCCCTTCCCCCTCCCCCTTTCCCTTTGACCCACCACCACTCCGATCTCCACCCCTATCCCCATGCACCTGCTTCCAACTTTTGCCCAGCGATCTTGTTTGCTTCCAATTTCCAGGAGTATCTATATATGTTTTTCTTTGGGTTCACCTTGCTATTTTGCTTCTCTAAGCTTGTGAGCTATAAGCTTAATGTCTTCTATTTATGGCTAGAGTCCACTAATGAGTGAGTACATATCATAATCATCTTTTTGGGTTTGGGTTATCTCACTAAGTATAGTGTTTTCTATTTCCATCCATTTGCATGCAAAATTCAACATGTCATTGTTTTTCATCACTGAGTAGTATTCTAATGTGTATATATTCCACCTTTCTTTATCCATTTTTCCCTTGAGGGGCATCTAGGTTGTTTCCAGGTTCTGGCTATTACAAATAATGCTGCTATGAACATAGTTGAACAAATGCTTTTATAGTATGATTGGGCATCTCTTGGGAATATTCCCAAGAGTGGTATTGTTGGATCCTGAGGTAGGTTGATTCCCAATTTCCTCAGAAACCACCACACTGATTTGCAAAGTGGTTGCTCAAGTTTGCATTCCCACCAGCAATGGATGAGTGTTCCCCTTACTCCACATCCTCTCCAGCATAGGCTATCATTGGTGTTTTTGATTTTAGCCATTCTGACAGGTGTAAGATGGTATCTCAAAGTTGTTTTGATTTGCATTTCCCTGATCACTAAAGAAGTTGCACATGACCTTAAGTATCTTTTGGCCATTTGAACTTCTTCTGTTGAGAATTCTTGGTTCAGATCATTATCCCATTTTTTAATTGGGTGATTTAGAATTTTAATGTCTAGTTTCTTGAGTTCTTTGTATATTTGGGAGATCAGACCATTGTCTGATGTGGGGTTAATGAAGATCTTCTCCCATTCAGTAGGATGCCTTTTTGTCTTAATGACTGTGTCCTTTGCTTTACAGAAGTTTCTCAGTTTTAGGAGGTCCCATTTATTCATTGTTTCTCTTATTGTCTGTGCCACCTGGGTTTTCCATAGGAAGTGGTCTCCTATGCCCATGAATTTCAGGATTCTTCCCACTTTCTCTTCCATCAGGTTCAGTGTGGCCGGATTTATACTGAGGTTTTTAATCCATTTGGACTTGAGTTTTGTGCATGGTGACAGATAAGGGTCTATTTTCATTCTCCTGCAGGTTGACATCCAGTAATGCCAGCACCATTTGTTAAAGATGCTTTCATTCTTCCAATGTATACTTTTAGCTTCTTTGTCAAATATGAGGTGTTCATAGGTTTGTGGATTAACATCTGGGTCTTCGATTCGATTCATGGGCTTTTTGTTTTCCTTATAAAGTTAGTTATTGTTCTCTCAAGGTCTGTGAAGAATTTTGTTGGGATTTTGATGGGGATTGCATTGAATCTATAGATTGCCTTTGGTAGAATTGCCATTTTTACTATATTGATCCTACCAATCCAGGAGTATGGGAGATCCTTCCATTTTCTGGTATCCTCTTCAATTTCTTTCTTCATGGACGTAAAGTTCTTGTCAAAAAGATATTTTACTTCCTTGGATAGTGTTACCACAAGATACTTTATGCTATTTGTGGCTATCATGAAAGGTGATGTTTCTCTGATTTCCCTCTCTGTTTCTTTATCCTTTGTGTATAGGAGGGCTACTGATTTTTTTGGGTTGATCTTGTATCCTGCCACATCACGGAAGGTATTTATCAGCTGTAGAAATTTTTTGGTAAAGTTTTTGGGGTCACTTATGTACACTATCATATCATCTGCAAATAACAAATGTTTGATTTCTTCCTTTCCAATTAGAATCCCCATGATCTCCTTATTTTGTCTTATAGCTATTGCTAGAACTTCAAGCACTATATTAAAGAGATATGGAGAGAGTGCACAGCCTTGTCTTGTTCCTGATTTCAGTGGAATCGCTTTGAGTTTCTCTCCATTTAATTTGATGTTAGCTGTTGGCTTGCTCTATATTGCTTTTATTATATTTAGATATGAACCTTGTATCCCTAATCTCTCCAATACCTTTATCATAAAGGGGTGTTGGATTTTGTCAAATTCTTTTTCAGCATCTAATGAAATGATCATATGGTTTTTTCTTTCAGTTTATTTATATGATGGATTACATTGATAGATTTTCGTATGTTGAACCAGCCCTGCAGCTCTGGGATGAAGCTTACTTGATCATAATGGATGATTTTTTTGATGTGTTCTTGGATTCGGTTTGCCAGTGTTTTATTGATAAATTTTGCATTGATGCTCATGAGTGAGATTGGTCTGTTATTCTCTTTCTTGGTTGCATCTTTGTGTGGTTTTGGTATCAGCGTAACTGTAGCTTCATAAAAAGAGTTTGGCAATGACCCTTCTGTTTCTATTATGTGAAACACATTAAGGAGTATAAGTATTAGCTCTTCTTGGAAGTTCTGGTAGAATTCTGCATTAAAACCATCTGGTCCTGGGCTTTTTTTGGTTGGGAAGTTTTTGATGACAGCTTCTATTTCCTCACGACTTATAGGTCTATTTAAATTGTTCACCTGGTCTTGATTTCATTTCGGTATATGGCATTTATCTAAAAAACTGTCCATTTCTTTTACATTTTTCAATTTTGTGGCATACAGGGTTTTGTAGTAAGACCTAATGATTCTCTGAATTTTCTCAGTGTCTATAGTTATGTCCCCCTTTTCATTTCTGATGTTGTTAATTTGAGTGTTCTCTCTCTGTCTTTTGATTATTTTGGACAGGGGTTTGTTGATCTTATTGATTTTTCTTAAGACCCAGCTCTTTGTTTCATTGATTCTTTGGATTCTTTTCTGTGTTTCTATTTTGTTGATTTCAGCTCTCAGTTTGATTATATCCAGTCTTCTACTTCTCCTGGGTGAGTCTGCTTCTTTTGTAGTAAAAGGAGCAGAGGGCTGCATTCCTGGTGCAGGGCCCCTTGTTCTGTCCTGCCTGGCTCCCGGTGCCTGAAGTAATACACAGAAACTGTATTCTTTGAAATACTGCCTGGGCTATTATCTCTAGCCCCTTATTGGCTAACTCACATATTTGTTTAACCCATTTCTAATAATCTGTGTGTCACCACTAGTTGTGGCTTACTGGGAAAGTTTCAGCATGTCTGACCTGGCAGCTTCATGGGGGGCGACTCTCTCTGACTCTTCCTCTCTATCCCAGAATTCCATTCTGTCTACTCCACCCACTTAAGGGTTGCCCTATCAAAAGGCCAAGGCAGTCTCTTTATTCAACCAATGAAAGCAACACACAAATACAGAAGACCCTCCTACATAATTTCCCCTTCTTCTGTTTAAACAAAAAAGGCTTTCATTTTAACATAGTAACATTACATATAAGAAAACAGTTATCAAGCAAGAACTACAGTTACCATATTTATATCTACTTTATCTTTTATAATAACTAAGGAAAACTGTAACTATAACTATCCATTCTTCAACTCTATCAAAGAATCCAGATGGATATAATATTACCTAAGTAAACAAATAATAAGCAACTTCTAAACTCTAGAAATGACAGAGACAACTCACTACCTGTATAGTCACCCAAAGTTCCTCTGTACTGTTGGGGCATCCATCTTCAGCTTATAGGCCCATAGTATCCAGCAGACATTTCCATGAAGCAGGAAAATTCAAAGACAGTTCAGTCACTTTCTTCTGTATCCTGCAGAATGTTTCATAGACTCTTCTATGAATCAGGAACTCTGAAGGATCATATTTTTTTCTAGAGCTTTTAGGTATGCTGTTAAGTCACTAATGTGTGCTTTTCTCCATTTTCTTTATGTGGGCACTAAATGCTATGAACTTTCCTCTTAGCAATGCTTTCATAGTGTCGCATAGGTTGGGGTATGTTATGTCTTTATTTTCGTTGAATTCAAGGAAGACTTTAATTTCTTTATTTCTTCCTTGTCCCAGGAGTGGTTCAGTAGTTGACTGTTCAGTTTCCATGAGTTTTTAGGCTTTTGGGGGATGGAATTGTTGTTAAATTCTAACTTTACTCCATGGTGATCCAATAAGACACAGGTGGGTACTCCAATTTTTTTGTATCTGTGTATGTTTGCTTTCTTACCGAGTATGTGATCAATTTTTGAGAAGGTTCCATGAGATGCTGAGAAGAAGGTATATTCTTTCCTGTTTGGGTGGAATGTTCTATAGATGTCTATTAAGTCCATTTGATTCATTACATCTGTTAGTTCTTGTATTTCTCTGTTAAGTTTCTGTCTGGTTGACCTGTCCATTGGTGAGAGCGGAGTGTTGAAATCTCCTACTATTAGCATGTGGGGTTTGATGTGTGCTTTAAGTTCTAGTAGTTTTTCTTTTACATATGTGGGTGCTTTTATATTAGGGGCATATATATTCAGGATTGAGACTTCATCCTGATGGAGTATTCCTGTTAAGGGTATAAAGTGTCCATTTCCATCTCTTCTGATTGAATTCATTTTGAAGTCAATTTTGTTCGATATTAGTATAGCCACACCCGCTTGTTTCTTAGGGCCATTTGATTGAAAAATTTTTCCCAAACCTTTACTCTGAGATAATGTCTGTCTTTGCAGTTGAGGTGTGTTTCTTGTAAACAGCAGAATGCTGGATCCTCTTTTCGTATCCATTCTCTTAACCTGTGCCATTTTATAGATGAATTGAGTCTATTGATATTAAGTGATATTAATGACCAGTGTTTGTTAACTCCAGTTATTATTTTTTTTTTTTGGGTGGTAGAGTTTGTGTGTTTCCTTTCTATGAGTTCTGCTGGTGTAGGGTTGTTAGATGTCTGTGTTATTATGGGTGTTGTTAGCTTCCTTTTGTTTTGGTTTTCCTTCTAGTACTTTCTGTAAGCCTGGGTTTGTGGCTATGTATTGCTTAAATTTGTATTTATCCTGGAATATCTTGTTTTCTCCATCAATGGTGAGAAACTTTGCTGGGTATAGTAGTCTGGGCTTGCATCATGGTCTCTTAGTGCCTGCAGCACATCTATTCATGACCTGGCTTTCATGGTTTCCATAGAGGTCAGGTGTAATTCTGATAGGTTTACCTTTATATGTTACTTGCCCTTTTTCCTTTGCAGCTCTTAATATTCTTGATGTTTTATGTTTTGAGTATTATATGGTGAGGGGATTTTTTTTTTTGATCCAGTCTATTCAGTGTTCTGTATGTTTCTTGTACTTTCATAGGAATATCCTTCTTTAGGTTGGGAAAATTTTCTTGTATAATTTTGTTGAATGTATTTTCTGGGCCTTTGAGCTGGAATTCTTCTCCTTCTTCTACCTCTATTATTCTTAGGTTTGGTCTTTTCATGGTGTTCCAGATTTCCCGGTTGTTTTGTGTTAAGAATTTGTTGGATTTGTCGTTTTCTTTGATCAATGAGTTTATTTCCTCTATAGTATCTTCAGTGTCTGAGATTCTTTCTTTTATCTCTTATATTTTGTTGGTTATTCTTGTCTCTGTAGTTCCTGTTCATTTACCCAGATTTTCCATATCCAGCCATCCCTCGGTTTGTATTTTCTTCATTACCTCCATTTCGGTTTTCAAGTCTTGAATTGTTTCCATTACCCGTTTGATTGGTTTTTCTTGGTTTTCTAGTGTATCTCTGAGGATTTATTCATTTTTGTTACTTTTTGTTAGTCTTCTCATCCATTTCTTTGAAGGAGTTTTTCACATCCTCTTTAATGGTCTGTATCACTTTCATAATGTTATATTTAAAGTCGATTTCTTCTAGTACTTCTGGATTAGGTTGTTCAAGTCTTCCTGTTGCATATTAGCTGGATCCTAGTCTTATCATGTTGCTTTTCAGGGTGTTGGAGGAATTCTTGCATTGGCGCCTGCCTATCTTTTCCTTTGAATGTGGTCAGGAGAGTCTAGGTGTCTTGGTCCTTTTGTTGTGACTGACTGTGTTCTTGGGGGCTTTTTCTTGTTCTGTCCTCTCTTAGGTCCCCTCAGCACTGGAGTTGGTTCTCAGATCATCTCCTCCCTGAAGCAGGCTGTAGTGGTGATTCTAAGGACCCCCTCTGGATGGCTCTACTGGTACTGGATCAGGGCTACTTGCTGGCCCAGGACCTCACAAGCAAAAGTGCAGGCTTGTTAGATGCAGCTCCATGGAACAAAGGAACCCCTGTTGCCCTGCGAAGCAGGCTGCTTTGTGAGATTCTAGGACCCTGCAGATGGAAAGGAGAGCTTCGGGGCAAGCTGGGGTCGGATAGCAGAAAAGCCAGTAGCTGGGAGAAGCCCTGCAGCTGAATAACCAGAAAGTTTAGGGGGATGGAGGATGCCTGCACCCTGTTCCCAGGGCGTCTGGGCAGGCGCCAGGTGGGGACACACTTACCCTCCAGATTGCTCTGCTGGTACTAGATCAGGGCCACTTGCTGGCCAAGCTTAGATATTTTCTTTAAGTGTATTGCTGATCTTGTCTCTGTTTCTGTTCTCCAATGTTTCAAAGTCATTAATAATTGCATTTTATTTCTCTCATGTGGTGTTGATTATTCATTTCTGTGTAGAACAACATCTCCAATAATTTAGGATTGCCTCATGCTATATATTTGAGAGTCATTTTGAACACCTAATCTTGCCTCTACTGCCCAGTGCTTGGAAAACAGTCTTGCAGCTTCTTACAGGTTTGGCCTTCACTTGCCAATGAATAAGAAATGTAGAATAGTTAATGAGTGTCTGCTAGTCTTTCTGGCTTTTATTGGGGACTAAGAAGAAGGGGGATTGTGATAATCCCATGTGTCTGTGTGGGATTATCTAAAAATTTATTATACCTGTGAGAGATTTTACTTAAAGATTTTGAAATGGGAAAACTCTCCATTAATTTGTATAACTTGAGATGATAGGACCACCTTTAACTGCTTGGTGACAGTGCACAATTTTAACACCATTGCAATCTCCTTTTGTGACCTTAAAATTCTCTTTAGCTGTTAATGTTCTGGGCATCTTTTTCCCTGTGGGACAGGAAATCACTGCACCCACCTAGCACAGCACAGTGCACTGTACAAGCTAGCTAGCCACATTGTGTCCTGGAAGAAAAAGGGAAAGTTCCTATGGAGTGAAAGATTGTGACAGTGTCTGCTTTTGGAGCCAGGGGCAAGTGCTATTGAAATGCATACCTTGGCCTATCTAGAAAAGATCTTTGACTGGGGTGAAAGGAATGGCCAGGGACTACTCTGCTGTGTCTTTAAGCACATAGCCCTGTGGACAGTGTTCTTGTCACTCAGACTACACCAGCCAATCAGGCCCTCCAGGTGCAGGGCTCTTCCGGGCAGCTACATTCAGACTCGGCTTTGTAGAGGAGCTGTCTTCAGTGGTTTCGTGTACTGCAGTGAAGTTGCTGCTGCTGGGAGTTGATGAACTGAGAGCTTTGGTGAGCTGGGAAACAACAACATGGTGAGCGAGGGAATGCTGTCTCCAGATGGGGAGGAGCAGAGGGTGAGGTGAGGGAGACAGCATGGTGCGTCCTCCTTTTGATCGGTGTGGGAACCTGCCGCCAGATTCCCTGTATAGTGAAGTCCCATGTGGTCTTTGTTAATTCATAGACCTAGGGACAGGCCTCCAAATAACTTTGCGCTGTGGCCTTAATCTGCTTAGAGAATTGGGAGCAGGGTGCTGTCGTACAAACATTTTTCTTGGAAACTTCAATATGCCATACTCAGAGAGGCCTAGTTTCTCCAGTATCTTCTCGAAATTGAGCACTTTGCATATAACCTTTACATATAATCTCCATTTATGTTTAATTATGTGAAGGTTATCAAAGGCATCTCACCTGTTGGGTAGCACTGCACTTCCAAGCTGCAACGTAGAAGAGTAGAATTGCTGATATAAAGGATTTGCCAATGCCTTGGAGATAGTTAAGTCTCACAAAGTAGAATTTAATTGAGGGAGGACTGCCTCTAAAACACCCAAAAGATAAATGTATTTTAATCAAGGCTGTTAGAAATTAGGATGTTAGGGTACACATTGTTCAACTGATTGTCCAGATATTTGGCTCCAAACTGTTACAAAGAAGCCGCCACTGATTTAAAACCAGACACCAGGCACATCACCACATTAAAAAAAAAAAACAATAAAAACCTCTAGCAAGCTGTTCAAGGAGGCATTACAGGTTCCTAACCTACTTTAAGGCCTGATGTGGTTTAAAGTTCCAATTTTCTATTTCAGAAAAGCACAGTTCTTCCAGATGGGCAATGTAACACCAGGTGACATATAATTGAAATGCAAAACATTGTTGTGTGAATCAGGAGTAACCTGATCAGTAAAGGCTTTTCTTTTACGCCCTCTTCAGAAAGGAGGAACAATCTTAGGAGACCTAGTAACAGCCTGGGGCCTAAGCCTTGTGATTTTCCCTAAGGGCCTGATGTGCTGATAATAAAACAGAGCTCCTTCTCCAAAACCAGGAATGTGCATTGGAGCTGGTGATGGTCTGGTGCCAAAGCCTTTGTGAAGCGATAGCTTCAGATCCTAAGAACCCAACTCTTCCTACCATATGGAGCTATGGTTATCAGTCCTATTGCCACTCTGCTCTTAGTAAAGTCCTTTTTTTTTTTTTTTTGTTTTTTTTGAGACAGGTTTCTCTGTGGCTTTGGAGCCTGTCCTGGAACTAGCTCTTGTAGACCAGGCTGGCCTCGAACTCACAGAGATCCGCCTGCCTCTGCCTCCCGAGTGCTGGGATTAAAGGTGTGCACCACCACCGCCCAGCTAGTAAAGTTCTTGAGATACCCTGTGTACCCCTTGTGTAGAATTGTTTGAGTAGCCTCCTCCTAAATTCATGTGATAGTTTGTACTGACTTCTTATAATTCTCCCATCTCTTTCCATTTCTCCCCTGGAAGTATACAAGATGCTATTCTTCTTCTTGTCCTTATTTTAATTTTTTTGAGACAAGGTTTCTCCGTAGAAGTGTCCTGACTGTTCTGGAACTAACTGG
>PVIU01030723.1:0-15740 GCA_004026605.1 Ondatra zibethicus | reverse complement strand
TTCCCCCAAGGCCCCAGCCCGGGTGGGCCGAGCTCAGGTGCAGCCAGGACAGGGTCCAGATGAATCCGCGGAAGCTGGTTGGGTGAGGTTCCCGGTCCCAAAAGCAGGCCTACTGAGGGTTGCCCGCTCCTCTCTGCTAGGCTCCTTGGGACAAAGGAGGCCCCCTAGCAGGGGACTCGCCCTTCCCCCAAGGCCTCAGCCCGGGTGGGCCGAGCTCAGGTGCAGCCAGGACAGGGTCCAGATGAATCCGCGGAAGCTGGTTGGGCGAGGTTCCCGGTCCCAAAAGCAGGCCTACTGAGGGTTGCCCTCTCCTCTCTGCTTGGCTCCTTGGGACAAAGGAGGCCCCCTAGCAGGGGACTCGTCCTTCCCCCAAGGCCTCAGCCCGGGTGGGCCGAGCTCAGGTGCAGCCGGGACAGGGTCCAGATGAATCCGTGGAGGCTGGTTGGGCGAGGTTCTCGGTCCCAAAGGCAGGCCTACTGAGGGTTGCCCTCTCCTCTCTGCTCGGCTCCGTGGGACAAAGGAGGCCCCCTAGCAGGGGACTCGTCCTTCCCCCAAGGCCTCAGCCCGGGTGGGCCGAGCTCAGGTGCAGCCGGGACAGGGTCCAGATGAATCCGCGGAACTCTATGACACCTTCTTACATATCATTGTAGCGCCCTCCACTTTCCTGTCCTTGCCCCTCATCTCACTGGTCCCCTTTCTCCCTACAATAGTCGCCTTTCATAGTCTTAAAGATACTTTTCATTGTGCAAAATCGTCTGTCACAGTCATTCTGACATAAGCACACTACTGTTTATACAATGTATGTCTCTAAAACTTATGTTTTCACAAACTCAAAATATTCTTTTGAGTTCCAGGGAGCCAAATTGAAGGATCCATCTTAAACAGGTCAGATACACACTTCTCAATTCCCTGTTCCTGAAATTTTTTGTTCTTCCTAAACTTAACTTTGTCCTTCTGCTCTGGCAACACCTTGCCAGGCCCAAGAGACACTGGATAGCCCCATACTACAAACCCTGGGCAGGAGTAAAACAACCAGCTACCCCAGGATGTGACCAGCACTCAACTTTCTAAGTCTCCCCAAGAAAGACTTTGATACCCACAAATAAGCAGGAAGCAATCTTGAGAATCTACCATCACAATTCCTTTAACCTGCTATGCCTAACTCCCTGCCTTTTTATTATAAGAAAAAGATAGGACTTGTTACAATCTGCTGACTTGGTCTGTCACCTGGGTACCCTGTCCCTTTGTGAGATAAGCCACGACCACTCCCAACCTCCCCCTTGGATTTTCCACTTCCTCTCCAGCCTGCTCTCTCTTTTTCCATCCCTCTTTTGAAGAGGTAACTACTGCCTTTCTCTCTTCTCCCCCTTCTCGCTTCTCCCCTTTTCCCCTTCCCTTTCCCCTCCATAACCCATTAAATAAACTCTATAGCCAAACTCTCTCTGCATGGCATATCTGTCTGTCTCCCATCAAGACCTCAGGCGACCAGCCAGGTGACCTACCAAGGCTTCCAGTGACGTGCCACAGGCTTTGGGTCACTCACATATCTTTATAAATGATAACGATGATGAAATATCAAGTTGGAGAAGAGAAGGTTTATTCAGCTTACACTTCCCGTTGCTGTTGTTCTTCAAAGGAAATTAGTACAGGAACTCCAGCAGGGCACGAACCTGGAAGTAGGAACTTATGCAAAGGCCACAGAGGAGTGCTGGTTTCTGGCTTGCTTCACTGGCTTGCTCCACCAGCTTTCTTATGAAACCCAGGACTGTCTGCCAGGGATAGCACCACCTACCATGGGCTGGGTCCTCCCCTGTCAACTGCTAATTGAGAAAATGCCTTACAGCTGGATCTCATGAAGACATTTCTTCGACTGAGGCTCTTTGCTCTCTGATGACTCTTGTTTGCATCATGTTGATCCACAAAACCAACCAGTGCAGTCAAAAGACACCATAACTCAGACAAAGCAACCGGTAATAGGACAGGAAGAGATTTTTATCAACTATACATCTGATAGAAAGGTAATATACTAAATATATAAAGAACCAAAACATTTGACATCAAGAAAATAATCAGAATTTAAAATGGAGTAGAGATCTATCTAGAAAACTCTCAAAAGAGAAAACACAAATGGATGATTTTTTAAATAGTCTACATTATTACCTACCAGGAGAATGCAAACAAAGACTATGTTGAGATTTCATCTTATATTTGTCAGAATGGCCCAAATCAATAAAACAAATGATGGCTTACAAAAGAGAGGATGTGGATTGTGGGGACCCAAAGATGTGAGCCCGTTTCACCTTGACTGGAGTTCAGAGAGTTTGAGCTTATTTTTGCTCTTTTGAAGTTGTTGACAACAGATGTGGCTACAAATCCTGACCTAGGATGTGGTTACTTGGTGTTTTGGACATTAAAATGGCTTATAGAGGTGAATCCACTCCACCTTGATCAAAGGTCAGAGAATTTAAGCCTACTTTTGCTCCTTCAAATGAAAATAGGAAATTTGACATAGAGGGTGACTGCCTACAGGATACTTCGTCTAGGGTGTTTTCCCTGCATATGTATTCCTGTCCAAAACATCAAATGCTTTACTCAGGAAATAATGGCTTAATGTCTCAAGTATTGAAGCAAGTAACTGTTTTGGTTGTCCTTTGTGTCAAGTTAAAGCAGTCTTTTGCTTTCTTCCCCCCCTCCCCACTTTTGCATTGGTGTATAAAAGTATATGAAAATTAATGTGGGTGAATTCAGTGCTCAGTATTCACTAAGTTTCCCTCCTGGTACTATCCTGTCTCTGTGTTTCTTTCATATCTCTGTTCCTCCTACCTAATGCTTCTAATCCACATGCAATTACACTGGAATATAGGAACTCATTCTGGCTGAACTGGGACAGAAGTCACCACAAAATTGTGGCTTATGACAGTGGGTTAAAGAGGACACTCATCCACAGCTACTGGGAATGTAAAATTGAATAGCCACTATTAAAATCGGTGTGGTGGGTCCTCAGGAAGCTGGAAATAGATCCTCAAGGTCGAGCTACACCATTCTTGGACGTATACCCAAAGGTTACTTCATCCTACTACAGAGACACTTGTGAATACTTAGTCGTTGCTGATATCTTCATAATAGCTATATTGGAAACAACTTAGATGTCCATCAATAAATAAATGAATAAAGGAAATGTGGTACATTTCTGCAATGAAAAATTACTAATTATTTTTTTAAAAAAATCATGAAATTTGCACATAAGTAGAACTAACCCAGATCCCTAAAGACAAATATCATATATATTCACTTACGTGTGGATGTTAGCTTTTAAATAATTAATAAGTTAGCTGTAATTGATAAGTTAGCTACTACGGATGTTAAGTAGACATTAAGGACTTGGCCAAAGGGATGCATCTTCCTAGGAAGGAGAAATAGAATAGATAGTTATGAATGCATGAGGAGCAGGAGGATGGAACAGAAGACTCAAATATGGAGGGGGAATAAAGAAAGAGACAAGGGAGAATTTGGGGAGAGAAAGATAAAACTAAGGACCATTTGAGGGGCCATATGGAAACCCAAAAGAGTAGAAACTCCCTTTAATATATACATATATGAAGATAATCTAAATGAATTTGCCAAATAACGGGGGAGACAAAGTTCCAACTGTACATCTCTTTTCACCAAATGAATCTTCCAAGACTGGGAATGGGTTACGTATAATCAAGCTTTTGGTGAAAGAGACAGCAGGGGATTCTCAAACAAATGAGACCATTGCATAGGCTTTTGTTTGGTCTCTACAAATTGATGGTAATGTCCTATTGCTGAAAACAAAACTTAAACAACATGGTTAACATGGAGAAGTGAGCTGGTGTCTATATGGAGTGGTGGTTCTCATCTGAGTTCCTTTAATATAGTAGTGAACCCCAATCATAAAATTATTTTCATAGTTATGTCTTAACTGCAATTTTCTACTTCTGTGAATGGCAATATAAATATCTGTGTTTTCTGATGGTCTTTGGTGACTCCTGAGAAAGGCTCAACCTCAAAGGGTTGAGACTCTGACCTAGCCTAGAGCCTTCATCTCTATTGACTAGTTTCAAAGTACTGAAAGATTCTCTCTCTGCTCTCAAAGGAGAAAGGGAAATATCAACTCATCTACAAGCCCTTGGATCAGCAATAATGGCTTGCCTGCAATATATAGTGTCAGAATAGTAGTACAAAGCTTGTAGGCATTAACTAACCACTATCTGATTTTAAGGCCCACTCTGTGATATACAAACTGTACTTGACCCTTCCTGGTTATCCAAGAACCTGAAACAAGACAAACAAAACCTAGGGATAAACCAGATACTACTGCTCTGCTAAAGGAAGATAGCAACAAAATGACTCCTAATGACATTCTGATACGCTTATTAGATTAGATCAGTGCTTTGCTCAGCAATTTTAGAGAAATTTCTTCCTTTAGGAGTTGGGAACAAATACAGAGACCCACAGGCAGACATTGTACAGAGAGTGAGAGACCTTGGAACAGTCAGTTCTAAATGGCATATCTTCATCAAATCCTTTCCTTAGGGCTCGGGGAACTCTACCAAAAAGGAGTTGAAAAGGTTCTAAGAGCCAGAAGAGATGGAGAACAGTACGGAAACATGCCTTCTCAATACAGAATTGTTGAGACACGTGAACTCAGAGAGATTGCGGCAGCATGCACAAGGCCTACACAGGTCTGCACAAGATAGGATTCTAGAGCTGAGAGAAGCAGGCGCATGTCTTCATCCCTAATCTGAAAGTTATCTTCAATTGTGAATCACCTAAAAATGAAAAAAAAAAGTTTTCCTCAATAAAATCCCACTGGGGAAACAAGAGCAGTCCCATGCCTAGCAGTAGATAACCAACACAAAATAAATTTGGTACTGTGTATGGAGGTTCTTAGTCTTATAATGTGGTGTAAGATCATTTTTAACGTTATAATTCCTTTATGAATATATTTTGCTTTCGGTTTTGTGTTTTGTTTGGGATTTCTATGTATTCTGAACTTGTGTATTTCTACATCTACTTGGAATTTTTATGCTCCTGCTTTGTCCTATTTTTCCCTTCTGTCTGTTTGTTATGTCCTATTTTGTTTTGTTTGTTTTGTTTTACTTTGCCTTATTTTATTATTATTATTTAGACACTTGTCTGAGTCCAAAGAAGAGACAGAAAGGGTATATGGATCCAGATGGAAGGGGAGGTAGGGAGGAACTGGGAGGATTTGGGGGAAGAAGAAACTGTAGTCATAATAGATTGTATGAAAAATATCTATTTTCCATAGAAGAAAAAAAGAAAAGTGAAATTACTCAACTTTGATTGAAAAATTGGCTTTTACATTAAAAAATTTGGACAGTATTGAACTGAGATAGCTCAAAAATAAAATACATCCTTGCAATTTAATAAAACTGCAAAGTAAAATGTATCTTGAAATCAGCCAAAGGTTTTCTTCATTATATAAAACACACCTTCAGCGAAAGTATCTGCTTTTTAAATTTTTAATATTTTATTAATATTTTGATAATTAATTTCATACAATATATTTTGACCATATTCCCTCTCAACTATTTCTTCTCTAACCTTCCTGATCCACCCTCACCTTTCTATTTCCATAACTTCTTTTTAAAAATGATTCTTTGGCCTTAATTTGTATTGCTCATAGGGTCCTGGATAGGGACCATCCACTGGAGTATGGTCAACCTACCAGTAGTCACTCCATAGAATAATGGATAACAACATTCTCAGAAATAAGTGTAATTGGCATTGTATAAATGGACATTATAGAGAAGCTAGGATGTCTTAGATTTTACCTTGATGCCAACACCAGTGAAGACTTTAACTATCTTAAGTAAGAACATTTCAAATCAAAGAAAAGCTCTAACAAGACAACAGGTAAACTTAGTGTAAAATAAGACTAAGACCAATTTTTTTACCTCTTGAAGAACATGGAACAATTGATGCTACTGAGGAAAAGACATCTTTGTCAATGGTACTTTTCTTTGCAAAGCTTATTGAATATGTTTATAACCTATAATAACATAAGGACTATTTTTCAAATGTACCAAAGTATGAATGAGAAGCTTATTCACATTATGTTTCCTATATGTCATAATCTATAATCCTATTTGATTGCTATTTAAACATATATTACCATCTAAATGAATATGTGCTTAAACATAAGTATTCAGTACTTTTCATTTATTATTTAGAGTAACTATGTATTCATGTTACGAAAAAATTATCACAATGTTCAAAAATGTTAAGTTTTAATGAAATTAATGGGGCATATTTTATTTAATCATGGTTTTTCTGTTTTAATTTTTTAATATTCTAAGTTTTCAGTTTTACACTACTACACATTTTTCTGCATGCATAAGTAAGTCATTTAAATAAATTCCTTTTAAAATCTATCCTTCTTTCCAATTAAAATAATAAGAAACACTCAAGAAGTTAAGTTAATATAGTTAAGAAATTGAAATGTTTTGAAATCTTGTTCCCTCGTTTACCATGAGCCCAAATGAAAGAAGCATGACATGATTTAGAATTTCCCCTAAGTTTATAAAATGAAGATATGCATACTGACTATATTAAAAGTTCCCATTTCTAAACCAGAGGTAATGGCATTTATAACCTGACCATCAGAAGCCAGAGACAGGAAGATCATGAGTTGTAGGTCAATGTTAGAGGACTTCCCTGGTGTTCAGGGTCCTGGAATTCATCTCTAACCCCACACAAACACAGGAAAAAAAGGAAAGAAGAACAGTTATATATCTACATTATTACTCACTACATTATTATTCATTAGCTGCATATCGAGTGTGAGCAGCAGTTGTGATGGCAGGAATTGTGAATGTGACGGTGAGGGTGATGGTGCTGGTACAATAGAGAGAAGGAAGATGAGATTTGGCATGTTACCAAGCGTTTCACTTTTAGACTGGTGAAGTCTAGCCTAAAGCTGTATTTACTACCTTTCATTCACTGGAATAAGCAAAGTCTTCTGGTAATTTTGACTAGAAGTTGTGTAATATAAAATGCATGAGTTTTGGGAGGAAGGCCATTTCAATATCAAGAAACATAGGCACTTAATGAAGTACATTCAGCAAAAGCTCAGGCAGAATTCTACACTGATGTTTCTCTGCAGTGTGTTCTACTTTCCTGTTTGTAAAGGCAAAGATTTATTTCTACATGTAGATTATCCACAGTAGATAAAACACATAAATTCTGTTGTCAGATGACTTGGTTCCTCTTAATCCAGGACAGCCAATGACTGAGCCATGTGTCCCTACATCTTCTTCCTGAAAGCCTCAGGCATTTTCCACTCATTACTCTGAAATACTTATCTAGCATCTGCTACCAATACTGCTGGGCAAAAGCTACAGCTAACCTTCTGCAAAGCATAAGCAACCACTACACATAACAAGAACACAGTTAATGGTCTAAAAGAAATTGGCAGCTTAATGTGATTAATTCAAATAGGTTTATTATATGGATATTATACTATAATGAATCTTTACTGTTTTATTGTGGGAGGTTGAGGATGTTTTCAAAATAGCTTTAACCATGTGATACAATACACACAATATCACTTATGCGTCTTGGTGGCTTGTTGAAGCAATTCTGGACTAAGAGTCAGGAGGGTTTCCATTTATTTCTATCTTTACATTAAATCATTCTACAGCCTTTGGAAAGGATAGTTTATTCTTTCTTAATTATTCTGCTTATTCATTTGTTTAGTTTTGGGACAAGGTCATGTTGATCATGTTGTGATCCTCCATCATCGTGGCTCAGCGTCCAGGATCATGGGATTGCTCTTGAGAGCCACCACATGCAACATTTCTTTACTTATTGATGAAATGCCTAGCATCATTTCTAGTTTCATTATGCTTTTAGAAGTTAAATAGTATTATTCATCAATAATTCTGAAAGACACTAGTTTGATTTTGTAGATACTAATTTTTACTTGTAGAGGAGGGTGGTGAATCAATAACATGTGACCATTTCAGGTAACATAGAGAATTACCACAATGGAATTTGAATTTGACTTTTGCACTAAATTTGCCTAAGAGAATGAATACTTATTCTGGCATTTATTTTTAAGACCAATTTATAAAGAAAAGGATTAAAAATAGATGTGTAATGTGTAAATTAAAATAGGTTGTAATGGTGTCATGGAGGGCAAAAGACACATACATAATTACTGACTCAGTGAGAAAACTGCATGTCCATTTGATTCACTGGACATCATATAAAGAATAAGGAGAAATATAAGGTTTCTAGCTCTGTGGTGGACACTACATCAGTGGCAATCTTGGAGATAAACTATCTGTCTAGCAGATACAGGATCATGGCTGAAAATAATTGGTTTCAGAATAACAGCCCCAAAAGTGTAAAAGGAGAGAAGGAGAGAAGAGGTGAGGGGAAGAAATTTTGGACTACATGAAAAAATCCACAGAAATATTCCAGTTCATAACGCCAAAGTCACAGTGAGCCAGAGAACATAACTGTGACAGTCACTGAGCACCGGTGAAGAAATAGTGGAAGAAGAAAAATACTCTTTGGGGAATGGCTGTTAACAAAGAAAAGAAAATAATGAACAAAACCAGTTTTATAAAAGCCAGGGAGGAAAGGAATTTCAAGGACAAAGAATGTTACACAGAAGTTGAATGGAGTATTCTATTTGGATCTGAAAACTAGGAGAACACTGGTGTCTTCAATGAGAGGAAATTTTGTGATTTCAGGCATATAAGTCAAAACAAAAAATTGGAAAAGTGAACGGCATACACAGAGACATGGGCAGTTGTAATGTCTAATAAATCCATGAGCTTTACAGTACGAGGACAATGACCTTCCACTGACGTTAGAGTTGATATACCAATCACAATACTGCCTCTGACATGAGTTTTCTTCAAGCTGTATTGACTACAGTCAATACTTGTGAAGTATTTTATTAACCATAAATTCAATATTGTGGCTTACAGATAAGAAAAGACTGATTTAGCAATTGGTCCAAATGCTGGCCTATGTGTCCTTACCAATTGAGAATGTCAGTGGAAGATCTATAGTTACAGTGAACTAATATACCAGAGTAAATTTCCCACTACAGAACAAGTTTGGGTTGATCATTCAGCTCATTGATGCTACTGAAGACTTTTGGAATTGATTCTCCTGTAGAGTAGAATGCCTCATTAGCCACTGACACATCATAATTGCCATATACTCTATTTAAATCTAGTTCTAGTTAGGGATGTCTCAGTGATGTAATAACCCTGTCAGTCAGCCTGCCACAATTTCTTACACGTGGGATGTTCTGTTGAAAATGTTAAGCAATTATTGAATACAAGTGTTCGGACACCATGCTTACTAGAAAGCTTAATGCTTAACAGGAAAAGACGTTTTGCTTAATAACTCTTTCTTTTTCTCTTGTCCATTATCAGCAAGGAATTAACATGGTATAAAAGTAATTGTTGGATTTGGATATTAGCAGGGGATCTAATATAGGGTGTCTTTATTACTGCTTGGCTTTACAAAGTCAGATAGTTCCTATAAACTCTGTACATTTATATTTCTCATGTTGGAATGATTAGCTCCAAGACCCTGAGAGACTCTCCCAGTCTTGTGTGAGTTGGCGTCTCTCAGTGCTTTCTCTTCTTACTGATTCAAAAACTGAGACATTAAATACACTGGGACTCTCAACCCCAGCCAAGTTCTTTGTCCTCTTTGATCTGTAAAAATTGACCTAATACTCCCATTTAAGGCATCCCTTGGACTGAATATGTTTAAAGATAAGTGATAATTGAGCAATTTCTCTAACAGCTTTTATACATGAAACTGTGAGCAAAATGTACAAAACAGAATGTGTCAAGGGAACGCTTGAGTATAACTTCAAATAAGGCGGCACAGCTGTCAGCAAGTTGGCAAATGCACCTGCAGATATTCTGACTTGAAATATTGTGGGGGGAAAAAGCTGCTTTTCAAAAGCTGTAGCTTACTGGTATTCCTAAAGGCAGAAGCACCTCACTTAAGGTTTTGCAAATGGCAGGAGCAATCCCAAACCAGGGAAATTTTCCTCAAAAAAAAAAAAACTGCTTTAAACAAAGCATCATCAGCTAAGTGGTGTCTCTTCCAAAGAAATTCAGGGCATCTGGTATAGGAGGGTCTTCTATTTGTGTATTGTTCTCATTGGTTAAATAAAGAAAACTGCCTTGGCCTTTTGGTGCTAGAATTACAAGCATCACACACGGTCACAGAATCATCTTGACTCCTCTAGTATGATGACAGGCATGTCACAGAATTGGGCCCACGGTTACAGTTGGTTAGGTTAGGGCTCCTGAACACAGCTCTCACAGAATGTATCAGTCATTACCATTTCACATTCCGACCTAAAGCCCAGAAGTCACTGGTCTCAAGATCTTACTGAAGCTTCTCTAACTGTATTCTGGAGAGGATACAAAGAACCTCAAGCAATCACAATCAAATCCCATAAGGATTCACCAAAATTTGACCACGTGGAGCTGGTAACATAGCACTTTTTAGTATCAATTATTTTTAGGAAACATGGCTATCAAGGCATGGTCCGATGTCTCTGCCATCTTCCTGTGCTTGAAGATAAAATTTCAAAGGACACATTATTCCATCTAACTAGTGTTTGCTTTCATCTAAAGTTTTGGCAGTGAGCTTATTCTTTACCCTTTCACATTTTTACACGCAGAAGTGGCCCACAAGTATAAATAACCTGTGGCCTTTGTAGAATTTGACTAGGCTTTTTAAACTT
The DNA here is from genome assembly GCA_004026605.1 of Ondatra zibethicus. Classification (NCBI taxonomy): domain Eukaryota; kingdom Metazoa; phylum Chordata; class Mammalia; order Rodentia; family Cricetidae; genus Ondatra; species Ondatra zibethicus. Next base: position 4,960 of record PVIU01030723.1, on the reverse strand, counting down.
GCAGAGTACACTCGTGAAAGTGGTCTCCTTGGAGCAATGTGTGCTTCTGAAGTTAACACCTAGACACTGTATTCTCTAGCATCTGCCAACTATCTAGATTCTCCAAAACAATTTCTAATTCAAAAGTTTGACTTCCATGAAGTCCTATCAAAACTATTATAAACTGTTTCATATGCCATTAGATTTGATAAAAATCACCTGCATTAATAAGACATTAAAATCAAACTGGCTTTCAGAATTACACACTCAGAAAAACAGTACACACTGAAAGCTGTTTCCTAAGCTTCATTCTCTCTCGAGCTGCCGCTTGCAGTCATTAACCCACACTGGTTCCTTGTTCCTTTTTCATTTTGATCTTCTTTTGTAACGGATTACTGGGTTTTCAGGGGTGTGAATCATTGTTGTATAATTCACACTGGGAAAGTATCCATTGATGAGGTCAAATTCATACAAACGAAGCATAGTAGACCAAATTGTCTTAATTTGAACATATGCAAAATTTTCTCCAATACAACGATGCCGTCCAGCTCCAAACGGCACATAAGCAAACTTCCCTCCTGATGCTGGGTTATCCTGTAAGTAGCGGTCAGGATTAAAGTTCAAGCGTTCTACCCAGGAGTCCTTCAGCCTTTGGTTGATAGTAGGAGAAACACACACCTGATGCCCTGGAGGAATGGTGGACCCTGCCACAGTCTGAGGGGTCCTGGCCATCCTCATCATGGTCATTATAGGAGGTCTCAGTCTTAATGTTTCTTTTATGCATCGGTCAAGCAAATTCAGATCCTTCAGCTGCTCATAAGTTAAGGGAGGCAGGTCCTCGCCACATACTGCTTTCTGTTCTAAGTAGCACTTTTCTTGAAGCAGTTTATCTCTGGCCAAAAAGAAGCCCATCCAGGCACTGGTGGTGGAGGAGGTGTGCTGTCCTGCCAGCAGCAGTCCGATGAGCATCCCTGCTATCTCGTCATCTGTCAGAGGGTGCCCGTCCTTGTATGTAGAGTCTAGTAAAGTTTGGAGACTGTCATCAACTTTTTTTTCTGACTGCCTGCGTTTCTTGATAGCCTTATAGAAAATATTCTTGATCTCTCGATGGGCTCTGTCCCTGCGTCTGAAACTAGGCAAAGGCAGCCAACCTGGCAGCAGCCAGGCAGCATGGCTGAAACCTCCATCCAAATCTGCGTAGAGCTGGGCCACCTTCTCATTGAGTTGACTTCTAATTTTCTTTCCATGTAAACAATGGCTAGCTGTTAAAATTATGAGCTCAGAAAGCGCTTCAAACACATTTCTTTCTCCACTTTCTCCCCAACTCTGAAAGTATTCCTCTGTTTCTTTTTCAATTATAGAAATATACTGTTTAAAGTGGGCTATGTTAAGGCCGCTTTTTAACATTTTTTTTTTGTTCTAAAAGAACTGTATTTGGCACATCATATGCAACTCCCTTCCCAAACACAGGAGTTGTCAGCCGACTGTACACATCTGTAGGAGGGTCTTCTATTTGTGTATTGCCCTCATTGGTTAAATAAAGAAAACTGCCTTGGCCTTTTGGTAGGACAGCCCTTAGGTGGGTGGAGTAGATAGAATGGAATGCTGTGAGAAAGAAGGCAGTGTAACAGACGCCATGCTTCTCCAGCACAAGATGGACACGGGTTAGACTCATGCCGGTAAGCCACAACTCAAGTGGCGATCCACATTAATGGAGATGGGCTAAAATAATATGTGAGAGTTAGCCAATAAGGGGCTGGAGATAATGGGCCAGGCAGTATTTAAATAAATACAGTTTCCGTGTAATTATTTCAGGTACACACCGGGAGCCGGATGGCACAAGGGGCCCGGCGCCGGGAACGCAGCCCGGGCCCCTCATTACAACAGGCATCCTCTTTAAACCCTGGAACGTTATAAAGAGAAGGCCATCTTAGTTCTTCTAGAAGGCTTCATTCCAGGATATACCAGCTAGATTCTTTTTCATTTACCTCAGCTTGGGAGAACACATGTAGATGTGATTTACATCTCACAAAGACATTTTTGCAGATCAGTTTTTGTAGCATTACATGAGGGATAGTGTTGGCAAAGGCCACTAGTTCATTTCCCAACTGCCATGACTCAAAATAATCACACAGAAACTATATTATTTGCAATATTGTTTGGCCAATAATGTAAGCATATTTTTAGCTAGCTCTTATATTCTAAACTAACCCATCTCCATTAATCTGCGTATCGCCATGTGGCTGTAGCTTACTGGCAAGATTCCAGTGAATCTGTCTCCTGCAGGCAGCTACATGGCTTCTCTCTGACTGTGCCTTCTCTCTCCCAGCCTTCAGTTCAGTTTCCCTGCTTAGTTTTATTCTACTAAGCCACTAGCCAAAACAGTCTTAATCATTATCCAATAAAAGCATACAAATACAGAAGGACTCCCCACACAAGTAAAGACTTTCCTAAGGTAGCTCATTTTATAAAAGGATACTTGCTGTCAATCATAGTCTCAGCTTGTCTGTCCATTTGCTTAAATAATTTGTATGCAGAGCCATGGTTACACTTGAATTTCTAAATTTCTCCTAATTTTCCAGACTTTCTCATGTTCTGGCACCATCCTACATTGCCCAACTGAATATCTTGCCACCTTTGCTTTTTGTATTGCAATACACTTAACATCTTACTATCTGACTCACTGTTGTAACGGAGGTGCACATCAAACAGCAAAGATGTCTCTCTCCTGTGCTGCCAGATATTGCCACCTTACTTTGGAACCAAGATTTCAGAAACTCATGATACTTATACACATTTATGTTTGAAACTCCAGCTTACTCAGCAGTTATTGGTTTCTTTTAGTATTGATCCTTAAAAGATACATCCATTTACTGGTTTTATTAGACTTACACAGTCCTTGTGTAAGTGGAATCCAGAGGGCTTTCCTTTAATTTTTAGCATTTTAAATTAATATAGTACAGTGATTTTAGGCCTTGCAATTCTAGATTCAATCAATATTTCTGGACCAGAATTTAATTGTGGTTCAAGCATTCTACTATCTTCACCCATCTTCATCTTCTCATAGACCTGCTCTCAATCATTCAATCAAATTAGCATTATCTTTAGATTCTATATAAAGCATAGTTCAATTTTTAAAATTCATTTGTGTAAAACCAACTAATGATTTTGCAATAGAAAAAATTCTTGGGTTCATTTTATTCCATCTCTTGTATTTGGCTGATAAATTTCAGGATCAAGACTACAGACTAGAAATCATTATTATGTCACTATTAGACCACTATTGGACCACTGTTAGTTCATTATTAGGTGATTTTTAGAATACGATTAGGTTATTATTAGGAAATTGTTTTGTTTCTTTCATTAAATCGCTTTACATTTTCAATAATGAAATAGCTGCTTTTCTTTTTGTTATTTCCTTAGGCACTTTTAAGGATGCTTTATCTAGTCAGTCTCGTCAGTATACATCCACTCTCTGGATACTCTTAGTATTCAAACACTTGATTTGGGGAGTATTTATGCATCATATAACACTGTAATCGAATGTATACTTTTAGCATTGACGTTTCTTTCTAGAGAGTTAGCCATTATGCTAGTGCCGGGAGAGTTATGGTATCTTTGCATCAAAACACATTAAAGGCCTTTGAAGGAAGAGGTGGAAAGGGGGAATTTCTGTATATTTGTATTTCATGTATCTTTAGTTTTCCAACTACTCAAAGCAAGCAAAGGGTGGTTATTTTCATGCAAAAGTTATGTGCTTTGTGTATAGTTATCCATTGATTCTATTCTGTAAATTACATACATATCAAAATTTTCAACTATATATGCGGAAGAATTGTCTGTATTCTGTCGATTATGATTTAAATAAATGCTGATTGGCCATTAGCCAAGATGAATAGGTGGGACAACCAGACAGAAAGTAAGGCAGAGCAAGGAGAATAGGAGAATTCTGGGAAGCAGGAAGCTCTCTCAGGAGTCCTGCCCAGACCATGGAAGAAGCAGGATGTGACCTGCCCTGCTGAAAAAGATACTGAGCCATGTGGCTAACATAGATAAGGATAATGTGTTAATATAAGCTATAAGAGCTAATAAGAAGCCTGAGCTAATGGACCAATCAGTTTGTAATCTTCTGGAGACGTCTGTGTGATTTTCTTTGGGGCTAAACGGCAGCAGGAACTGGGCAGGACAGAAACCCCGACAAGCAGCCTGGCCCTCATGTTACATATATACTCTGTAAATTTCTAGAATAAAGTTGATGAAGTGCCTGAGACTTGTCTGTCTTTGAACATCATAACTAATTGAAAGCACTGGTTTCATGTTTAGCCAACCATTGGCATATTCTTAACACTTTCCTAATAGTGACTTAGACAAAAACATTAATTCAGTCTTGCTACCAGCTACTTTCCACCACTTAATGCAACTTTTGGAGAATGGCCATATACGATCCTAATGATTATCCAATTTGCTTTCTACTTTAATATGTTTAAAAACTCCCAAACTTGGCTTTGAAATTTCTTGGCAAGGTACTCAACATGCCCTTGTGGCTGGTTTTCCTACCTGATTCTGTGGACTTTGCTAATACTTTTGGACAAAGGCATCTTTAAAAATATTTTTTTGTAAAAAAAAAAACATTAAGCTGTGCCATTTAAGATGAAACCCATACTTGATGCAATATTTCTTGGATTACCAAGAACCAGGTACCAGATAGTCCAGAAATCTAGGGTAAAACCAAATGCTACTGATAAAAAAAGAGGAAAAAACAACCAATAAAAATACTGATAATGGATAGGGGTTTGTCGATTTTGTTGATTTTCTCAAGGAACCAGCTCTTCATTTCATTGATTCTTTGGATTGTTTTCTGTGTCTCTATTTTGTTGATTTCAGCCCTCAGTTTGGTTATTTCCAGTCTTCTATTCCTCCTGGGTGATTCTGCTTCTTTTTTTTTCCAGAGCTTTCAGGTGTGCTGTTAAGTCACTAATGT
>PVIU01030722.1:0-15824 GCA_004026605.1 Ondatra zibethicus | reverse complement strand
ACTTGGCATGTGCGCCCGAGAGGATGGGTGACAATCTTGCTCAGAGCAGCAAAGCTGAATACAACCCAACTATACATCAACAGGAGAAATAAACAGTAAAGCAAGCGGGAGACACAGTTGGAGGAAGTGCTTTGTAGTATTAAAGAGAGGCAAGCAAACCATGGCTCTATGTGTTAACATGACAGAAAGTCCCTGACAAGGGCCAGAGGTCCAGAGGGAACACACCACTTCAAAGATACACAAAACTATTCAACATAGCCTGTGGCCATGCAAAGAGGAGTGGAGAGGAGAGATGAGGAGGGGGGGAAAGAGCTATAGGCAAAATGTAAAGAAGTGAACTGATGGAGAATGAGAACATTCTAGAAAGTATTTGCTGGAGATGATGGTGGTAGGAGAGAGGGGCTTGCAGAAATAATCACGGGGTCTGTGTGTGGAGGTGCGGACAGTCGAGCTGGGGTAGGTGATGTCACGAGCTGCTCTTTATGTTGTGTGCACAACTTATGTGTTCTTTTGAGTATAGAAAAAGCTAAACCTTAGCTGGGCGGTGGTGGTGCACACCTTTAATCCCAGCAGAGGCAGAGGCAGGCGGATCTCTGTGAGTTCAAGGCCAGCCTGGTCTACAAGAGCTAGTTCCAGAATTAAACCTTGATTAGATGATAATTCATAAGAACCTGGGCCACAGCTCTCCCTCTTCCTTCCTCCAGATGAGCTTCATGCTAAAAAATTGATTTAAGCAAAACCTTACTCAGAGATAAGTCAGCAAGAATGAGCCCAGGGAGCTTAACAGAGAGACGCTTGGCAGAAGGAAACATGCCAAGCAAGGCCTGCTGGGAAGGCACCAGAAAAAGTCTCTGCTAAGGGAGAACACCGCGACCCAAATTGCTGCAATAAACTACCATCTGACCATCCTGAGACCTATGTCCTCACGGAACAGAAGGAAGACAGCAAGATGTCTTGGCAAGAAGCTGGCAGAGCCGGAGACATGGCAGGTGTGAGGCGGTGTAGGAGAGATCTCTGCTCAGCTCAGAGAACTTGGCTTTCCTGAGAGAGTGTGTGATGCAGATGGACGAGGAGCAGGATGTGACTACTTCAATTGGAAGTTATTTGGCTGCTCAGTCCATGCAGATGTGCAAGTGTGATAAGGAATAAACCTATCTGACAACCAGACCCTTCTTTCCCGACCTCCATCTGCTGGAAGCTCAGGGCTGCGTGATGGGGGACTCTGTCCAAGCACGACCTCTCAACATACGGTCTTTCAAAGACGGGGCCTGAGTACAGCTTCCTGGAACTGGTCTTAGAGCGAGCTGCCTTGGACACAGGAATAGATACCCTCAGCCACATCTCCACCCTTGGTCACCAGCTAAAGCTGTTTGTATCCCAGTGTCCTGTGCTCCCGATTGCTGCTGCCCTGATGCCCTGGTGCCTGTGGAGGCCAGAGGAAGGCTGACATTGACACCTTTCTTTGTCTATTAGAGTAGCTGAAGGAAAAAACAATGACCACAGAAAGAACTAGCAAGGCGGGTGGGCAACCAGTCTCTCACATGATGCTGTTGGAAGAGCAAAATGGTAGCACTGTGGAAAAGTTCAGCAGTCTCTTTAAAAAAAAGAAAAAAAAAAAAGCTAAACAGGCAACGGGCAGTGGTGGCACATGACTTTAATCCCAGCACTTGGGAGACAGAGGCAGGCAAATCTCTGAGTTCGAGGTCAGTTTGGTCTATAGAGCAAATTCCAGAACAGCCAGGACTACAGAGAGGAAACCCTGTCTCAAAACAAATGAACAAACAGCCAAACCAAACCAAACAAACAAAAAACTGAACATGCAACTCCAACCTGAAGCCATCATCGGGGAAGCTTCCTCCTTGAGCAGATAGGAACACATATAGGGACCCACAGCCAGATATTACGCAGAGAGAGACCCTGGAACACTCAGACCTAAAGGTGATGTCTCCATCAAATCCTTCCCTTCGGTTCAGATTCAGGGAATCCCTCAGAGGAGGAGGCAGAAAGAGTGTTTAGAGAGCCAGAGGGGTGGAGGACACCAAGAAAATAAAGCCTCTCAATCAACACGAGCAATACCCATAGAAACTCACAGAGACTGAAGCCATGTGTCATGTGTACAGGGACTGCATGGGTCTGCTCCAGGTCCATATATATATATATATATATATACACACACACACACACACACACACACATATATATATATATACACACATATATATATATACACACACACATATATAAGCTAATTATATATTAGTGTTTTTATGAGATTCCCGAGTGTGCAAACAAGTGGCTCTTTGATTCTTGTGCTTTCTCTTGGGCGCTTCATGCTTCTTTTAAATTATTATCCCATAGAAATCTGTTTGTTTTCTAATGAGAGACAGAAAGGGAATAGATCCAGATGGGAGGGGAGGTGGGGAGGAACTGGGGAGTAGAGAGAAGGAAAACCACAATCAGGATATATTATGTGAGAAAAAATACATTTTCAGTAATAAAAAATCTCGGTAGAATGTGAACATGAGGATAAATAAACAAAAAAAAATGAACATACAGTAATCACTGGACTTGGTAAGTACAGTCTTGGGGATTACGTGTGCACAACACCAGCGCATGGACGTCTACAGCAGCTTTCTTCTCACCGGGCCAAAGTGGAAAGCACCCAGATGTCCCTCAGAGGACTATTCAGACCACGCGGAGGGCAAGTGCGTCACAGGCTCGGCAAAGTCCCGATTCGCCTAGGCTGGGGCAATCCTGACTTCAAAGCTGATGCACGCCTTTACAATAACTTGCCGCAAGCACATGCAGCATGTCTGAGCTGGATGCAGATTTAAAAGACAATTTAAAATTCCCCACTTTTCAGTCAAGAGGATGTGAGCACCTCACACCTGAAGCCCGCTTTGTGCCCTAATTGCTTCCATTCATCTATGAAGAATTTAGCTTGCTGTTGGACGGGAGTCAATGGCTGACATACCTCATCATACCGCTGCAGCCACCTGCCATAGTAGTACTTACTTTCGTCGTACAATTGAGGAAAAGTAAAAATTGTTAGAAGCTTTGGTAATGGAACTCTGCTCAGAAGCTGAGGGGCGCTGATAATGCATTCATTCGCCTGCGGTGCTGCAGTGGCCCGGTGCACGAGGTTCCCGCAAGGTGGCGCTCATCTCTAAAATTTTATTGCTCCAATGCCCGCCAGAACCTAACACCTCCACTGCAACCACAGGTCTAAAATAAAATATCTTAAGTAGAAATATGTTTTTGCAACTAGTACAATTATTTAGCTACCTATCGATAATTTTCCTTAAAATGGAATCAGTGATAACAATGATCATCAATTCATCAAGAAAAATAAAATAAAACCAAAGCCAGAACGGTTGTATACATCTGTAAACTCAACGTTCAAAGGCTACGATCAGAGCACTGCAGCAAAGTTCAGGCCAGCCTTGACTATGTAGAGACACCCTGGGAAACAAAACAAAAACCAACAAAGTCTGGCCATGGTGGCACATGGCTATAGTTGATCCCATTATTTGGGAGACAGAGGGAGGAGGGTCATTACAAGTTCCAGGCCAGCCAGAGCTACCCAGCAAGAAGCAGTCTCAACGACAGGAGGCTGGAGAGATGAATCATTGGTTAAAAACACTAGCTGCTCCAGACCTATGTTCAAGTCCCAGCACCAAAGGGCAGGCTAACAACCACCCCATAACTCCAATTCCAATGCCGCCTCTGGTCACTGCAGCACCAGGCGTGAATATAGTGTATATATATATATTTGCAGGCACTCGTGAAAACACTCATCCACACACAAAAAAGGGTGTGCCTGAGCAGGCTGAGAGGTGGGTGCCCTGGCTTCTTCAGAAGAGCATTGGATTTTCTTTGTTTTCAGTTATAGAACCAATTACACAGATATCCAAAATGCTGCAGGCTGGTAAACAGCTCCTGTACTAGCCAGTGGCACCATGAGCCTCGCAGGTTCTCAGGGATGTCTCAGCTGCCTGGGCCTGCCATCTCTGCTCTTGTCAATTTTCCTCACTTCCCATTGGTTTTTCTTCTTCAGAACCTCCGGAGGCGGATCCAGATCTACCGCGACCGTAGCCCACCCCTTACCCTACCCCCAACCTCTTCTTCACTGCCAGGCCCTGGGCAGCTAGTCCTGTTATGGCTGATCATGCAGTTCCCCAAGAGGCAGCCTCAGCCAGACCTCTACAATAGCGATTCTCAACCTTCCTAACGCTGCGACCCTTTAATGAAGTTTCCTGTGTTTGGTGACCTTCAACCATAAAATTATTTCGTTGCTACTTCATAACCATAATTGCTGTTATGAATTGTAAATATCTGATATGCAGGATATCTGATATGTGACCCCTGCGAAAAGGTCAGTCCATCCGGTGGGTCGCCCCCACAGGTTAAGATTATCCTGCTTTGATTATCCTGAAACTAACTCGGTTGAACAGGCTTACAAACTACCAGAGATCCTTCTGCCTCTGCCTCCTGAGTGCTGGGATCAAAGGCATGAGCAACTATAACCAACTTTAATGCACACGCGCACGCATACACACACAGTTTTATTCCTCTAGAGAACCCTAATTAATACAACTAAAGAGGTTGAACCTCTTTTAAAATATTTCTTAGCCATTTGTCTTCTTTGAGAACGATTTGTTCAGTTCCACAGCACATTTTTATTTGGGCCATTTGTTTTCTTGATGTTTAGTTTTTTGAGTGCTTTGCATATACTCAATACTAACCCAATGTCAGATGGTGACATTCAAATGCTTCCCTTGCTGCACAGAAGCTTGTGAATTTCATGAGACACATCTGCCAATTTCCTGTGTGACCAGAGTCCTATTCAGGAAGTCCTTACCCCAGGTTTAGCGGTCATTGAGAAAGAGGGGTGTCTTAAGTTTGCTTTCTACTGCTGTGATAAAACATGATCAAAAGCAACTTGGGAAGGAAAGAGTTTATTTGACTTGTATATACTGGGTCACTGTTCACTGAGGAAGCCCAGGCAGGAACCTGGAGCAGAAGCCACAGAGGTATGCTGCTTACTGACTTCCCTTTCAAGGCTTTCTCAGCCTCCTTTTATATCCCACCCAGGACCATTTGCCCAGGGGTGGCACCACACACAGCAAGCTGGGCCCTCCCACAACAACCAATAATACAGAAAACACCCAAAAGACTTGCCTACAGTCAATCTGATGAAGGAATTTTCAACTCAGGTTCCAGAGGTAGTGACTAGAGAAAATAGTATTTTCCAGGCACTATAGGAACAGCTGTATGAATTCACATGACTTTGACAGCATGCATAAGACATGTGCAAGATCAAGCCAGCCCTAATGCCAGTATGGATGGGATGGGGAAAATGAAAGCCCACTGCTAGCTTTGGAGCCATTGTCAATTAATGGTTTCCAAGAGAAGGAGAGTCCATTTTCTTCAAGGGTGTGGCCCCTGAGGTTGCCTATGGTACAGGAGATGGGCCCACTCATGCACACACTGCCAGCACTAAGTGCATTCAATGGGATCTTTAAAAAAAAAACACATGAATGAGGCTGGAGAGATTGCTACAGATGAAAAGCACTTTCTGTTTTTTTTTTTTTGTTTTTTTTTTTTCAGATGATCTGGGCTCAGTTCACAGCATCTACACCGTGGCTCATAACTGTCTGGAATTCCAGTTCAAAGGGATTCAATACCTTCTTCTTCTGGCTTCTGCCAGTACCAGGCACACCATAGTATACATGCATACATGTAGGCAAAACACTCATATACATAAAACTATGATAAGTTCTTAAGACAGTTTTAAGAGAACACTCAAAATAGAGAGGGAATACTGGGGGAGGGAATACTGGGGGAGCAAGATAGGGCACGGGGTAGAGGTGGATTTGACCAAAATGCATTATATACATAATGAAATTCTCAAACATTAAACATTTTAATCATCCACTTGAATTAACATATGCTTATTGGGACTGGAGAGATCACTCAGCAGTTAGGACATTGCTGTTCTTGCACAAAACTCAAGTTCAGTTTCCAGTACCTATACCTCCACAGCTCCTAACAACACGTAACTCTGGTTGCAGGGGATCCAATGGTGCCCTCTGACCTCTACTAACACCAGACATGCACATGGCACACACATACATGTAGGCCGAATGCTCATAAATCAACCTTAAACCAATTTTTGAAAAATGTTTATTAGTACTAAGTATGCAATTTATCTTACTGTGAGAATAAAATGCAAGCTGCTAAAATGAAAACCTATACAAAATTATGTTAGAACATTTTACAGACCTGTATTTTCATTCACAGATAAGCTTAAAGGCCTCAGAACAGCTTAAACTGACTGATACTGGAAAGAAGTGGGAGTTTTAGAAGTGAGAAATCTCATAGAATGAATGTCCAAAGAACCAGGTCAGAAGGCCTAAGATTCAGACTTAAGAGGTGTCCCTGTAGGGAGTGTGAGAGTTACAGCTCCGGAGCTGCAAAGACACCCTGGCCTATGGGGAAGCTAGGGTATACTCGGCAGAGCCGCAGTAGGACAGCTCTGGAGGCTGGAGCTGCAATGGGACATCTCAGCCCATTGATGGGCCAGTGAGATAGCTCACTGATATGAATATCCTACTTTCAACTTGAAAATCACACAACCAAAATGAAAGAGTAAAATAAACTGTATCTAACTCTCAATGAACGGTACTCTTTCATGAATCCAGTGTAATCAAACCGATTACACTGTAGACGATACAATGCAGTGACAGCTACACAGGAAAAAGCAGGCAGAAGAGACAACAATTGTTCATGACTACCAAGCTGGACTGCACCACACACAGGCCCAACAAGTTCTACCTTCCCAGACAAGACCCTCAACGCGGCCTCAGGAGGGAGCTGTGTGCTTAGGTTTACTCAGCAGTGCCAGTACACAGTTCCAGGGAGCAATGCCAAAGAATCATACAACTTTCCAGAAAGTATAAAAACAATTTTACATTCAACTTTTTTGTTTTTTGAGACAGGGTTTCCCTGTGTAACAGTCCTAGCTGCCCTGGAACTAGTTCTTGTAGACCAGACTGGCCTCAAACTTAGAGATTCGCCTGCCTGCCTTTGCCTCCCGAGTGCTGGGATTAAAGGCGTGCGCCACCACTGCCCGGCTTATGTTGAACTTTTACATGCAAAAGCTAAGAGCTGGGTGTAGTGATGCATGCCTTTGAACCCAGCACTTGGGAGGCAGAGGCAGGAAGATCGCTGTAAATTTGAGGCCAGTCTGGTCTACAGAGCAAGTTCCAGGACAGCCAGGGCTACAATGAGAAACCCGTCTCGAAAACAATAAAAACCAACCAACCAAACAAACAGACCTGACATCAATAAACTATCCCAGAGGGCATAATGCACTTTAAAATGTGCATTCATAGCAAGTACATGTCATGCACCGTGGAAAGAAAAATACGGTAGGTATGATGAATGTTACCTGTGTCTCTCTGGAAAGTCTCAAGGTTCAGTGAGATCACTGGCACACACAATATAATGAGTAGTAAAAGGTCTCTCTCTCCCTTTTGACAGTGCTGGCAGTGGAGAAAGATGGCACAGGGATAGAGTACGGTGGGGTAAAGTGATTGGGAGTTTCCGAGCAAAGGGCACAAGGGTGCAGGGCTGATCACAGGACTGGTCACAGGTACAACTCTGCTGAGTAGAGTGGAAAGGTGACAGCTAGTGATATGGAGGCCTGGGTTAGCTCAAGTAAATAGTCTAGTTACCCATTAACAGGAAGAGAGAAAAGGGTTCTGTGGTAGTCATCCCAGCAGCTCTTTGCAAACTAAACCCACACTCCACACCACTCCTTTCCATGACCTCTCTGCTGCACCCCTTTGCTTCCCTCTGCCCTGGAGAGCACCGTGGAGCTAAGAAGGGGAAAGTCATGGGAAGGAGCACAGAACAAAGCTGTGGAAAAAAGTCTAAGGAGAGCTCACACATGGTGTGCAGGTCTACAGAAGAAAAGCAGGTCTGTTTCTGAAGGCACTGATTACATAAAAGTGCTAGATTCCCATTTGACGTGGGGAGACATGGAGAAATGGCCATGCAGAAGACATTTCTAAACTATGCTCCATTAAACATCACGTTTCAAATACAATGCCGTAGGATTGCAGGCTCATCTCTCCGCAGTGCAGAGCTGACCAAAGCCCCATGGGTACACTGTTAAAAAACAACCCAGGAAGCGGAAGGTGCTGGCGCAGGACTTTAATATCACAGGAGGCAGAGGCAGGAGGATCTAAGAGTTCAAAGCCAGCCTGGTCTACACAATGAGTTCCAGGAGCCAAGGCTACACAGGTTGTCTCAAAAAAACTAAACAAGGAACAACTTGTCATTTCAAGTCTCAGGTTCTTGGCTCCTGTCAAAATATGTCAAAGCATGAACAAACTGCTTCAGTAGGGACACACTGAGAAAGAGTAGTGAGCCAGCCTTACGATCAGAATGAAACTGCTGTTTGTCAGAATACCATTATAAAACCATTCTTCAAAAGTAACACCTTCTTGAAATTCCATCTTAAGATAAAGAAAAAAATAATAAATCTGTCATTTTATTTAACATTCATTCTGAAGTTACAGTTTTATCAATACGATCTGCTTCTAATAAAGAAATCTTAGTATAATCCTAAAAACATGCATTTATACACAGTAAGATCTTCGACATTCCTAAATAAATTACATACATGATATATATTAAACAATAAAGAATACCAATTTGAGAATTCAGGACATTTATTTTTCTGTATGGGATTTAACTACTGTGTAACACTCACACAGCAATTACGTGTACTAGGTAGTGAGACACTAAATAAGCATAGTCAAAGTGTCTACAGACTTTGTTTTTTAAGCGACAAAATATTTTCAGTCCTTGACATCTTCTCACTCACCTAGCACCAGATGCAAGGACTTAACAGTAAACAAGTACAGTCTCATGCTTAAAACCTAAAGCATGCATTGAGTCAAATTTATATATTGTGATCTATACTACTATGTATGCAATATGTACTTCTTGCTAACATTTTATACATTAAGTTACCCTGCAGCATTCTGGAATTTTAACATTTATGCAAAACAGTTTCAAAAGGTTTATAAAACAAGTTTCATGGTTCATCTGCAGGCTGGCTTGGGTCAGTGGGGAAATGGCAGCAGTCTGAGGTTAAACTGAATGGAAACGGTGTATGTTCTTATCAACTCATGTAAGACACCTATGTACACAGATGACAAAGATCTGTACAGCTGGAATCACCAGTGCAAATACATGCATTTGAGGTACTTATTTTTTTCCATGGTCAGGTATAATTATACAGTCATTTTTCTCAAGCACTGAAGATTTAAGAACTAATCAAACAAAAAGCCTGAACTTTAAATATCAGATATTTATATAATTAACTTCCAAGTCTTATGCTTTTAATGAAGATTCAACATTATAGGCTTAGATACCCAACTGAAAATATTTAACAGTACATTTTCTCATTGTATAGACTGATTGGTAATTATACCTGGCCAAGTGATAAATAGTATACTTGATATTCTTGCAGGAACTGTAATGAAATAGTAAAATACTTCATTATTGCTTCATTGGACTGAGAACCTAAACGGCAGAGAAGCAGTGTTCAACGATGAAACTGAGCATCAGAACAGTGACGCATGCCCCCAAACATCCTCTGTGCACTACAAACTAAGAGGTCTCCACATTGTCAATGCCATTGGCATCTACATGAATACCAGGCTCCCCACAGAAAGAAGAAGGGACAAAGTGGCCAACAGTGGGACACAAACAGTTCTTAAGCTCTGGCAATTCTTGCTTCAGGCGCTCCAACTGCTCTACTTGGAATATATTTGGCTGTTCAGGCATCCAATCGTATATCCTATGGTGAAACAAACACAAAAAAGTAATGTAATTCCATGTTTATTAAAGCTGCCTGACTTAACCTTTTCAAGAAAATTCATTTTTAAAAGTATCTGGAATTCCCTTATTACGGAGATTTGATTCTGCTTTCTGATAAAACCAAAGTGTTAGCAGAACTGTTCTTTCAGAGCCCTGGTTACAAAGCAATTCTTCAAATCAAAAAATGGAATCCATAGCTTCCTAGCGATTCTCAAAGTGTATGTCCTCCAAATCAATGAACTGGTGGTGCCTTATATCACAGAGAAAAAGCCCCTGAAAGCTGGAGCTTGTCCCCAGCGACACACGTGAACAGTGTCTAGTGTGGGGAGAGCAGAGAGCCTCTGGCGAGCAAGGCATGCCCAACAGCAGAAACCAGCTCCACGTGCTGCCCTGTGAAAGTCAGTACAGGAGAATGCCAACGAGCAGACAAAGCCGTGAAATTGTAGACTGGAGAAAAAGATGGCTTCAGTAACAGGCAAAAGTTTTAGTTAGAAAAAAGAAGAAAAGATCAATCACCAACCATTCACAGGGAAAACAGCTTTAAAAGTAGCACACATTTCCCTTGATCTGAAGGTAAAGTGGGAGGGAGAAGGATGAGGTGGAGCCTGAGCAGCTTCAGTGTCTCACTCTGCCACGGCTGCCCTCTCTCCCACACTGATTCAGTGTCTCACTCTGCCACGGCTGCCCTCTCTCCCACACTGATTCAGTGTCTCACTCTGCCACGGCTGCCCTCTCTCCGACACTGATTCAGTGTCTCACTCTGCCACGGCTGCCTCTCTCTGACACTGATTCAGTGTCTCACTCTGCCACGGCTGTCCCTCTCTCCGACACTGATTCATGAAGTAAACAGATATCTCACTCTGGCCACGGCTGTCCCTCTCTGACACTGATTCATGAAGTAAACAGATATCTCTTAGAATGGAAGATGAGGTCCAGGGGAGAGTTTGGTATTTTAGAAGACCATCACCACTTCTACCAGCAGCAAAAGAATGTGTTAACCAATTAAACATAGAGACAACCCACCCCCTTTACCCTCAGTTCTCTCAGCTCACCACACTAGCAGCCAGTTAAAGTCCCCCAAATATGATGCAGACATTCTCTTATGAGGAATCCGATCAGCCAAAAAGTAAAACCCTAAACACTAAGTAACTTCAGGCCAAGTAACAAGCAGGCCACTAAGACCACCCTAAAATGACACCCACCTCAATAATCCACTCACTAACCCAGAGTTTCTAATTAATTTTCTAGATTTCAATCTCATCTAGGAAGCCAAGAATACTTTTAAACATGGAATATAAAAAAGACAAAACGAATAACTATCCTGACCTGGGAGAAAGAGGACTTTCATCAGACAAAAGGAGGCTACTACATGCTCCCTACATAGTACTTTCAGCACAAAACAAAGTCCTTAGAAACTCAAAACACAATAGCATATAAGGAAAACTCAATAGGAACAGAAGGAAAGGTTCAGAGTCTTCCAGAGTAGGATGAAGAGCAAAACAGAGAATGGATTACAAGTGTTGTGTCCAAGAGTCAACAATACAGGGGGCTTACATAAAATTGAATCCAGAAATGTACGTTCCCTATTTTCTCCAGTACCCACTCTATCACTGAACTACATTCCCACCCCAAAGTTCCACACCTCTACATTCCCCAAACAAGGTCTCATGTCTGGTTTTGGAACTGACCTTCTGATCCTGTCTTTACCTGCAAGAGTTTTGGGTTGCAGCCACATACCTCCACACCAAGTTTGTGCTGTGCTGGAAACAAACTGGGTTTTGAGCACACTAGGCAAACACTCTACCAACTATGCTGCATGCCCAGTCCAGTCTTTAATGACACACATCAAGCAAGAGGTGAGTGGGGTACCAACTGCTCAGAAGAGGGGTAAAACCACTCAGAAGATCCATTTCTAGGATTTCAGAGCACTGGTAACAAAGTAGATTCTCTGAAGCCTCAAAAGGGAAACATATTATACTTGAGAAAACAGCAACCAATGTGACTTCACAGTTTTCATTGCTAACACAAAAAACAGAGCAATGATGGTGAAATGCAAGAAGACCCTAATAAGGGCTGGAGGGATGGCTCAGAAGTTAAGAACACTGATTGTTCTTCCAGAGGTCCTGAGTTCAATTCCCAGCAACCACATGGTGGCTCACAACCATCTGTAAAGAAATCTGGTGCCCTCTTCTGGCCTGCAGGCACACATGCAGACAGAACACTGTAAAGAAAATAAATAAATAAATAAAAAGAAGACCCTAATAAGAAACAGATACAGAATATGAGACTGGCCATAAAAAAATCTACAAACATTTAAAATTCTATGCCCTCCTCTCTCAGGATGACTGAAGAATGCACTCTGTATCAATGATAGCAAACAAGGAAAAGAGATATGACTATGGGGACAGAAGTTTGAAGACTCGAAATACCAGCAAGTGGCTGCTCTCAGGAAGGTGCCAGTGCTCACAGAAGCCAGCTGGTCTGTACTGGGACATCTTAGTGAAAACAGGAAACCACTGCCACTTCAGTGGTCTTGTAATCTAAGAAAAGTGTCCCCTAGTCTCAACCAGAAACTTGTTTTAATACAATATGCCTGAACCATGGGCTCATGTAGTTTCCTTCTCACCTGGCAGGCCTTTACCCTGAGAACTGGCCATGGGTTATGATGGACACTCCGACTTACTTATCCTGCAACTCTTCTAAAAATGTCTGACTCAGACTGTGGATGCCTGATTTTGCTGAGTTAGCAGCTGAGTGGATCACAAAGCCAATGAAGTCAAGATTTGAATCTAACAGTACATAACACATAATGGGGAGAACTAAGGAACCTTGTTTTTAATCTTACACACATTTATCTGTATTGTGAGTAAGCAAAGTTTTGGAGAAATTCTACATTTCAGGAGACCTGGTAAATAATATCCATATCAACACTAGCCTAATTATTCCTAAGTAGTAGAATAAGCAATAGATGATATAGCCAGAACAGAAGTAATTTATAGCTATATACAAAAATGGATTAAGACCACAACAAAGCATAAAAATTAAATTCATATAAATATCAAATGGCCTATTATTTAAGGATTGAAATAAGACTAAAGCTTTTTGAGAGAAATTAAGAGGCTGAGGAAAGGTGAGGGAGGGAGAAACTGGGAGGACTTAAAATCACTTGCCTTTAAACTCACTACAAGTGTTTGCTGTATTTTTCTCTCTTCTCTCTTGTTCCCTCTCTTCTTTGAAGCTGTTGGTGGTGCTTGGGACTGAACTTAGGTCATTCGCAAGGCAACTTAGGTGCTCTGTCACTGATCTATGTACTCCAAACCCCTAGAATGGGTCAAGCTAAGCATTGGTAGGTATGCCTCCAATCTCAGAGCTTGCATACAGTCAAGAGGAGTAGGATTTCAGGGCCTGCTTCACTATACTAGACCCTGTATTGTCTTCTATACCAAAGCCAGATGATCATTTAACAAAGCTATGAAGGTCATCCTAAAATAATCACTCCCAATGAAATGTTAGAAAATAAAATGCAACAGTTTTACATTACAAATCAGGGCTACCTGTCCAATCTGTGCTTTAATGCTTCTGTAGAGAAACAGTTTTTTCATCATTGAAAATGCATACTTAAGGTTGGGCTGCCGGTCAGGTGCTCTAGTGTGTTCTTAGCACGAATCCCAGCATCGTCTATAGCAGGGTGATGGCCCATGACCATAATCGCAGCCTCAGATGGAGAAAGGCGTATTGGAAGTTCAAAGTCATCTTCAGCTATACAGTAAATTCAGAGACCAGCTGGGGCTATATAACCAAACCAGACCTATACTCCTATCACCCCTCTTTCATAAGTTCCCCAAAGGCTCCAAATCACTAACCACTCAAAACATTTAGAAACATACAGGTAGCCAGGCAGTAGTGCATGTCTTTTATCGTAGCACTCAGGAGGCAGAGGCCTGCAGATCTCTGTGAATTTGAGGCCAGCCTGGCCTACAAAGAATTCCAGGACAGTCAGTGCTGTTATACAGAGAAACCCTGTCTTAGAACCCCCACCCCCCAATAAAACAACCAAAAAATACATATATAATATATAATATAAAAAGAAAAACAAGAAGACAGGGACTTAGCCAGGGACAATTGAAGGAATAAAAAACTGGTAGTTTTTTTTTTTATTGTAAGCCTCAGTAATTATTTGAATTTTTTATATTATACACAAATATTTTCACAGCAATATAACCTCCCTTGTCTCTCGGACCCTAATTAGAGCCCATGACAGCCTGGCCCTCCAAATACCCCAACAGTCATGCCCTGCCTCATTCATGCTGAATCTGGGCCTGAAATTTAAGTTCTATGAAAGAAAATATGCCCATCTCAAACTTCCAACTCTGTCCCTCCTCTTCAAAGATGCTGAGCCAGGAAGAGTCTTCCTCAGCACTTGGTATAATATCGTCCTGTTATTCATGTCAACATCCTCTCCAACCTCAAGAGGAAGGAGCCGCCTAACATATTTTCCTCAGCAAAATCATCCATAGAATTACCTCACACCATCTTTTTCTTGCCCCAAAATACTTGCAGTCATTTTTTCTTCTGCATACTCACAGATACACATAAAATTTCCCAACATTTGCCAAAGCCAGTATTTTATCAAATTGTTAATATAAAATTAATATTTTTATTTTGTTAGTTGGAAACACCTATTTTAAAAAACCAGCCAGTCATTCTGCTTTATGCAAAATAAACCAATTAGTTTAGAAGGCAGGCAGACAGGTAGGTAGCATGCAGGCTACAATTTAAGGCAGCAGAGCACCTAGGCATAGTGACTTTCAACTATAAGACCAATCTTTGGGAAGTTAAGATAGGAAGATTGCAAGACTAAGCCAGCCTGAGCTACACAGTAAAACCCCTGTCTCCAAAAATCAAAATAAATTAAGTTAAACAGTAAGTGAATAAACTAGACCAGCTTAGACAAAACAGTGGGACTAAAATCTTTATTAAAAATGATATAACTTATTAGGACAAAGCATAGTATGTATTAAATCCAAGGAAAGTATATTTTTGATTTTCAAGCTGGTCTGGTTCTTTACAACCCAAAACCTCAAAATAAAAATAAAAGAAAGAGTAAGAAAGAAAAGCAACTTTGAGTATCAGCAACTATTAGACTATTAAACTTGCATCTTAAAATACTAATTTCTAGAAAACTGTTTTTCCATGTAGTCAATAAATATTTGCTCCCACAATCTTTATTTTATCGCCCTAGCCTCTGAAGACAGTACACGAAACAAGCAAAATGCCTTGCTTTTGTGCGGCCCACACTCTCTCTGTGTATGCATTAGGGAACAGGGAGGTACTAATTCAAAGAGGCCAGGAAGAAAAGTAGACATATGGTGTAATACACTATATGCTGTGTGTCAGTCACTGACAAATGATGTTGAGCAAAGTAAAAGCAGTGCCATGTGAACAGACGCTACTGGCGAGCATAGCTGAAGAGCCTTCCTACAAGTGCCATTTCAGCATACAGGAATTTCTCTCTGAAGCAAAAAGAAACAGCACATGGAGGGAAGTCATGAGAGGAAAGATCCCAGAGGAAAACAGGAAGGAGAGGTGATGGAACTCTGTCATGAAGACTTCAAGGATTTCCCTGAGAAAATAAAATAAGCAGAGTGGCCATTTATATTGAAACCAAGGTCATAAGAAGGGACAAAAGCTTAAAAAGGTCAAGGAAATGTCACTGGGAATGTATAAATATATAAAACCCCACAGAATTCAAATGAGATCAATGTAGTGTTTGAATGAGAATGTTCAGTTCCTGGTGGATAGACTATTCGGGAAGGACTAGGAGGCTTGAAGGAGGTGTGTCACAGGGGTGGACTATTCGGGAAGGACTAGGAGGCTTGAAGGAGGTATGTCACAGGGTGGATGTTGAGCTTACAAAAGCCAACAGG
>PVIU01030721.1:0-15741 GCA_004026605.1 Ondatra zibethicus | reverse complement strand
CCCCTCTCTTTCTGTAACTAGAGGGGACAACGTTTCATCTATACAAGCCTAGAAAATGACATCACAGGTTAGGAGCTCTTTTGTCCCCAAGGTGTGTTGTCCTTCTCACTGCATGTCATCTGCATAGATAAAGATCTACCGACATCTCTCTCTCTCTCTCTCTCTCTCTCTCTCTCTCTCTCTCTCTCTCTCTCTCTCTGTCTCTGTCTCTCTCTCTCTCCTCCTCCTCCTCCTCTCCTCTCCCCCCATACACAATCCCCCAAAGGAGGTACAGGCCAAAGGATACATGAGGAGTGGAGTGTCTCTGGCATAGCAATCTGGATCCTTTTGGAGACAGGCTTTTCTGAACCCACCCAGCCTCACCACTGACCAGCCCGGAGACATCAAAGCTTTGATCTTTCCATGAAGAAAATGGTCCTAACAGCATGCAGCCCTCAGAGACTGGGAAGAAAACACTACTAAATTCAGTCCTGTGGCTATCATGCCTCTTGACTGTGTGGTGCTCAGGTTGAAGTGCATGTGAACTTGCGACAGGCGTGGTCTTCGGGAAGCCTTCCGCCTCAGCTGTGCCAAAGTCGAACTTTGCCAGCAGCCCCCCAGAAGGCAATGCATTCATTCATCCATGCATACAGCCATCCGATGCCTGCCTAGTGCCTAGCAGCAGTTCAGATAGTGCAGGAACTATCAGGAAATGTACAGCAGAGCTCACGGCTCAAGAAGCTCTCGGTCTAACTGGGGATCAAAGCCTTTAGGACTCACATGGTCAATCAGAGACAGTATGGGCCTGGAAACCCCTGGGTCAAGTTTTTCCCAGGGCAAGAAGCTGACCCACCCAATTCTAGCTCCCTGTGCTATCTGTCCTCTTTGAATGTTCGCACGCAGCTGCTCATCTTCCTCAGGCCTTCTATTCCCTGAGTTCCATCAATGGCTCCTCAGATGAGTCCATCTCCAGGCACCAAACTCTTCCCACAACACCCCTCTCCAATAAGGTGACAATCTAAAGAAGGCTAGGACATGATGGTGAGAAGTGTGCTACCCTGAGCCTCTCTGGGCTGCTCCTCAGGCAATACTGGCTCCACAGAGCTTAAGTACATGTGGCTTCCAGGGAGGGATGTGCTCGTCATTGCATTTGACAAAGTTCAGGAGGGCAAAAGCCAAAGGTTTCATCACTGACAGACATCTAGGAGCCCTAAAGGAGATTATTGTACTGTGTCTATGCAAAAGATGAGAAAGCCTTTGACATCTCCCAAAGTCTTTTGATCCCAGGACTCAGCCCTGCCCAGGGAGCATTTCCCAGCACTGGCATTCCTCAGAGAACTCTTCAGGGAAAGCAGTGCCAAAAGTGAATGAGTGAATGAATGAATGAAGGCTGGGAAATAGCTCAGTTGGCAAAGCCCTTGTAAGCATGAAGACCTAGGTTCAGATCCCCAACACCCACGAAAATGCTGAGTGTTTACAGCTCCTCGCCTGTAATCCCAGCCTGTGGGAGATGGAGACAGAATATGCCACCTCACCCCCACCCACCCAAAGCTGGCTCTCTGGGGTCAAGCGAGAGTCTGTCTCAATATATAATATATAAAGCTATCAAAGAAGACACGGTGTCTACATCTGGCCTCCACACATGCACACACATGGATGCTCACACAAAGGCAAACATACTTACTTGTACACCACACATATACAAGTGCAAAATTTTTAAAATAACAAGAACATAAGTAAATAAACCTAAATGGAGTTAAGTTCTAAGCACGGAGCCAAGTAAGAATGCATTGAGCTGGGCTGTCTTCAGAAGCCATTGGACCTGCAGGGGTCTGCCCACAGTCTCCCAATAAATAAATAAACTGCATCCCAAAGCCATCTTCCAATTTCCTGAGAGACCCAAAGCACTCAGGTAGTCTGGAAGTTCCTCTGAGATGTTGGCTTGAGTGGGTGTCGGGGGTGACATGCCGCATTTCAGGCAGAGAGAGGTGGTATCTGACAACCCTCCAAGGCCTCTCTCCTCTTCTCCCGTCTCTCTCTCTCTTTTTTTTTTTTTTGGTGGGGATGGGGTGATACAGGGTTTTTCTGTGTAACCATGACAATCCTGGAACTCACTCTGTATACCACGCTGGCCTCAAACTTGCAGTCTCTGCTTCATGAATGCTTGGGATTAAGGACAAGTGGTTACTGCCTAGCCTCTTCTTTCCTTATTGTCTTCCTCTTCTTCATCCTCCTCCTCCTCTTTCCCCTCCCCTTCCTCTCTTTCTTTGATATCTTTCCATTCTGTCCTCCCTCCTAACCGCCATTCCCCTCTGATCTTTCTTCACACACACCCTCGTTCTTCACCTCAATGTCCCCAGTGTTCAGCGACTCAGTCTGACCACGTGGAACAGGACTCTGGACTCAAAGCCCTGGGAAAAGATGCAAGGGATGTCTCAGGCACATAAATCATTCTGCAGGCAGCACAGAGCCCCGAGTTCCCAGGGCTAGAAGGTAATTCCCAGGGCTGCGAATAATTTGGCAGGCAGCCCCAAAGTCAGAGCTGGACTCTGGGCCAAGCTCCAGGGTCGCCTTTCTCCGTGTTACTGTGGGTGTAACCTTGATCCTTCTGCTGAGGTAAACAATGGGATCTGCCTGATTTGGGTTGGAAACAGAAGAGGCTCCAGCAAGGCAGAGCGCTGAAGTAATAAATGAGGAGTTGAGACAGCTGCACAGGCACAGCATTGCCTGCTTCCCCTCCATTAGCACAAACCCGGGGCATCTCTATAAGCCAAATGGCATCGCTTTCCACTCCCTATAGCGGGGACCAGAGTTGCTGAAGTCACAAATCACTAAGAAAAGTGTAGAAGAATGTTCACCATTTCTTGGAATGGAAATAATAATAAATAATAATAATCTGTTTCATGTATTTTGCCAAGACATGTTCTCCAAGGAGCTTTGCATTCAGATTTATCGTAAGTCCCCAGGGTTCAGATAGTTTTTAATTAAAACTTTTATTGGGGAAAAATACAAATTAAAAAATCATTCCCAGAAGTGAGTTATGGGGAGGGTCACTAGATTTCATTTTCTTGGCATTTGTCCTTCCCTTGTTTTGTCATTTAGACGGTTGCAGCATGAGCAGTCTCACTATGTTTGCTGATTGGCGCATGAAAATTGAGCATGAGTCCCTGAGCTGCTCTCCCTGGAAAACCGGGACAGGTGGGAAATAGATGGGCTGCTCCTAAGCGCTCCTCTCACATCCCCTCACGACTGCATCCCCAATTCCACATCAGTGAGCAATTTAGCCTCGCGTGAGGACCATGGATCTTAGAGGGCTTAAGAAACATGAGGAAAATCTCGCAGGTGGTGGCGAGATGGAACCCAAGTCTCCAGGTGGCTCTTGGTCACCAGCATGCTTCCTACCCCAGTTAAGTGGGGGAAGGAAGGAAGAATACATGCAAATGAGAGAGGCTGGGAATTCTCCCCAAAAAGTGCTGAGGCAAGAATTCAGGAATTAAGAGAGTGTTTCTGGGAGAAGCCAATAAAGGATGCACTCACTAAAGTGGAAACTGAAGAAAGCCACACCTCAGCCTCATCCCACAAGAGAGACCGGAGAAGGTAAAGCACACCACAGAGTTTGTCTGCCTTCCACCTATAGACTTAGGGCCTGTTTTTCACCATATTTTATTGTTGTATTGGGGGGTATGTGCGCGCGTGCACGCACAAGCGTGTGCACATGCACACGCATGTGGATCACAGGTGGCTGGTGTCTTTCTCAATCACTCTCCACTTCAGTTTTGAGACTGGATCTCTCACTAAACTTGGAGCTCACAAGTTTGACTAGGCAATCCCCCCAGCCCCGAGCTGGGGGCGTCGTGTTTGTTTTGTTTACTGCACACTTGGCACTAGCCAGGATACCCCAGGGTGGAGGCAATGGTGAAGGGGGAGCAAAAAGCTCTTAGACACTTTCAGTTTGCTGTACTTAGGGAGATGCCAATGTCCATGGCAGCACTTTGGGGGCTGCAAAGGTCCCTGAAGCTGGAAGTCTCTTCTTGCTCAATATCTGTGGCTGAATGAAATTCCCTGAGACTGTGAGGTTATGTTAGTTTGAAATTGGTAACAGCCCGTCTCCACCCACCAGACAATTTAACCATGGCTGAAGGGATGGGACCTGGCTGTTTGGTCAAGTCAACTCATGCATAGGTAGGTCATGTAAACACTTAAGGACTGAACCTTGGAAGGCAAGATTATCTAGGCTCCTGAACATTGCTTAGCAAAAGACTGTATGTAAGATGATGGCATGACCACAGGCCAGGAGGTAAAGAGAAACCAATGGTGGTTATACCTTCTGGCTCTGTTCCCAGAGTGTTGTAGAATATTAGTTTAAGACGTGTTAATGGAGTATTTGTTTAATGATGCAAGGATGTGTTGTATTCTTTTATGTTGCATTTGTGTAACTCTGTGAAGCTGTGTTACTTTGCCTAAAACACCTGATTGGTCTAAGAAAGAGCTAAATGGGCAATAGCAAGGCAGAAGCAAGGATAGGCAGGGCCATCATGCAGAGAGAATAAATAGGAGGAGAAATCTAGGGAAGAAGAGGAAGGAGCAAGAAAAGGAGACAGAGAGGAGGGAGCCAGGGGTCAACCACCCAGCCACACAGCCACACAGCCGCCATAGAATAAGATGGAAAGAAAGATATATAGAATAAAGAAAGGTAAAAAGTCCAGAGGCAAAATGTAGTTAAAGAGAAATGGGATAATTTAACTTAGAAAAGCTAGCTAGAAACAAGCCAAGCTAAGGCCAGGTATTCATAAATAAGTCTTCTTGTATTTATTTGGGAGCTTGGTGTAAGGCCTCCAAAGGGATAAAAAAAACCAACCAACTACACCAGAGGACACACCATGTCTGGTCCCTGAGCTGAGACTAACTGAGAGACTCTATAAACAAGCCTGCTTTGATTATAGTGCCCCCCCAGCACCTCAATAACTGCAGACAGCCAGGAGCCTGGGTCTCAGGTGCCTCTAGGTCCAAGAAGAAGCATAGATGTGGGGTGCTACTGACACAGGACACTGGAGGCAGTGCCAGGATAGGGCCAGAATCAATCTCATGAACCTTTGTTGCTGGGCCTTGGGCCTCTTCCTGGGGCCCAGAGTTTGATGTGACTGCATTCTGGATCCTTCTTTTTACTGTGCACTTCATTGAGTAGGCATTGGTCTGGCTATCAAGCAGTCTCTAAGATCCACGGCATTTCAGGTTCATCGGAGCAAGACTGACCTGCTGAACCTAGGTACCAGGGTACATGTACATCCCTTTCTCACCTAGCCAAAAGGTAGGAAAAAAACCCATATCCCAGCATGCACTGTTTTATCCACTTGCATCAATAGGTATCCATCACTGCAGTGAAAGGAATAAACCTTCTATGGTGGGATTTCTATGCTGTGCTGCTGAAAACATATGAGAAGAAAGAAGAAAGTTACGACCATGTCATCAGGATGGCCCAGCCTTTGTGAAACACGAAAGCACTCCAGACAGAGGTGCATGAGTTTCTGCAAACATACACCTAGCAAGTAGAATCCAATGATATACAAGCCCTTGGACAGTGCTGACCTAAGGAGTGTGAAGGAGCTTAGCTTCATTTGTAAATCTGGACTCTTTAAATATATGGAAGAAATGAAGGAAAGATGGCAAAATGTTATTTGTATAACCTCTGTGGCAAGTTCATGGGCATTTCATCTTACTTCCTGTAATGATCTATGTTTGGACTGTTTCTTAGTCTTAAATCACGTTTTAATGATGTTTTTATTCCAAAAGGTTGAGCTGAAGTTGCGTGTCAGCAGACCCTGTGACCCAGTCACTCTACTCTGAAGGACACACTCCATGGAATGTTTGAGGGCACTTACCAAAAAAGCCACACAAAGAATGTCCAGTCGGTCATGGCTAGGAGCTGACCCAAACACCAAGTGAGCAGGGAGAATGGATGTCCTTAGGTGCACATGTGTAAGGGAATCCCATTCTGCAGCGAGAGGGAGCAAGCAGTATAGAGCCTACACACATAATCCTGAGGCTGAGAAACGCACTGGCTAGAGATCACACACATTGTGCTGAGGACAAGAATTAGACTGGACGAAGTTCACATATACATCATGCTGAGGGAGATAATCATGCCTACTGCGTGTCTACTTTGATAGAAAATTTCAGAACAGATAAATTTGGAACATCCTGGTGTTCAAAGTCAGGATAGTGCTTATCTCTGAGGTAGTAGAGAGTAGAAGAAGGCAACAGGGAACCTCTGAGGTCCTGATGTGGGATGCGTTGTGTGTGTGTGTGTGTCTGTGTGTGTGTGCGCGCATGTGTATGTGTGCATGCACTCGCACACACGCATGCATGCCATGGCATCAGTGTGGTGGTTAGAGGACAAGCTCAGGGAGTCAGTTCTTTCCTTCTACCATGTGGGTTATAGGATCGAATTCAGGTTCTTAGGCTTAGCAGCAAGTACCTTTACCTGCTGAGCCATTTCACTGGCCCATGGGATGTTTCTTGCCCCGGATGTGGTTCCAAGAGTGTGTTCAGTTTGCAACAAGTCACAAAGTGAGCACTTGGGACACATGGACTCTTCATTGGGATGTTTTATCTGATGATATACCTCACATTAGTAATTTTTCCAAAAGTAAAAGTGAAGGCACATTGGTTGGAATGCTCTCTGCCTGGGCTATTACACGGAAGCCATTCCCAGCCTTTAATTTCTCAGCTTGAATCCATCTATTGATCCCTAGTGTTGTAACATGCTCTATAGCGAACATGAGCTGATAGGCTGGAATAGCCTCTGAGTGGCCACAGTCGGGGTGGCCTGTGGGGCTCTGTTAATGGTATTTCATACAAAGTTGCCTTGCACCTCTGCCTCCCTCCAAGGTAATGTCCATTTGTTGCCCAGGCCCCATGAGGAAAGGATTTATCTCACTCCAAAGGAAATTAAACTCCCCCGACCTGCTCTTGAGCAGTTGGGCCTACCACACTTAGGAGCCAAGTGCCTGGGTTTCAAGACCAAGACCTTCTGGTGAGCCTTCAAAAGGACAGACTTCCTTCTGTGTCTCCCATGGGAGCCTGGATCTCAAAGAACCTTTGAGCAGAGCCTTATGCAAGTACACAGAGCAAGGCAGTGCAGCCTTCAGAGAGCACCCATCTTCCTACCATGTCCCATCTCTAGTCTAGCAAGGATCCCTGACCCGGATGACACAAGGAAATCTCATAGTCCTCTAACAGCTCCCTACGTCTCTGGGGAGCTCAGAAGATGAGCTAACAAAGAGAGTCTGTTCCGGCCATGCAAGAGCGCCAGATGTGTGGGACAGGCAGCTCAGCATTTGAATGCTTTCCGAAAACTGACACACAAAGGGCAGACCTTCTGAGTCAGGCATAGTGATGCACGCTTTTAATCCCAGCACTTGGGAGACAGAGGCAGGCAGATCTCTGTGAGTTTAAAGCCAGCCTAGTATGCAGAGTTCCAAGACAGTCAGGGCTGCCGCACAGAGAAACCCTGTCTTGGGAGAAAAAAAAAAAGAGCAGACCTTCTGGCTCTTCTCAGGAGCGAGTTACAGGCAGCCATCTCCACACTCGCTTGTAGAGAAGGCTGCCACCTCTCAGCTCCAGGGAAAGACAAGCACCAGACATGCAACGGAGGTGGCTTCCTGTGAACAATATGACAACCATGCCCGTTGGGAAGCTGTGCCCTTCGGGAGTGTTGTCTGCACAGAAAGCCCTCATTTGTATCTTTAAGAGGTCTGTAAGCCTTTTTAGCCTATGCACATTCTCAATCCCTTGTCCAATCCCAGGGGTCTCTAAAGCTACCTAAGGGTGAAGAGCAGAGAGGTTGAGGTGTCCACAACCAACCATCTATGAACTCATTTCCAGCCAGGGAGAACTAACTCTGTGCATCCCGTGGCTCAGATCCAACTTTCCAAATGCCCCCCACGGCTGAAGTGGCACACAGGGCCCTCTTCTCCTCAGAGAGGACACGACAATGGTTACTACATCACTGTTAGGCCCCATTTAACCCCACTGACTGCATTTCTGATGTGCTGAGCCTCTCAATCCCTAAGATGACTGCTGTGAAAGAGAGTTCGCCTGCCTCCACTCAGCACTCTGCTCCTCTCAGGGATCCTCCGCGACACTTCCGGCTCTGGCTCCACACCTCTGGCTCCACACCTCTGGCTCCACACCGGCACAGCTCAAAACAGGACCTGACAAAAGCTTCAAAGGACTTCACAAGTTTTCATTCCATTTCAGTCTGCAATTTCAGACCTAACCCTCCAGGCATTTCTGCTGAGGTTGTAAGATGAATCCCCAGCTGTAAACTCTTTCCTCTCCTCTCCTCTCCTCTCGTCTCGTCTCTACTCCCCTCTCCATCCATCCATCCATCCATCGATCCATCCATCCATCCATCCATCCATCCATCCATCCATCCATCCATCCATCTATCTCTATCTCCTAAGTGTCCCCAAAGTAAGTACGTAAGTGAAATGGAATGGACAAAGAGGCCTTGCTCCCCAGCAGCTGACCACCAGGCATATTCTGCCCCAGGGCAGGGTCGTACTTCTCAGAATTGAAACCGGCTCCTTCATGTTGCATTTAGACCTTCACTAAAAAGGCCCTAAATCACACAAGGCCTTCAATTCCATCCCACCATGACTTGTGCCAAAGTTCCCCAGCCAGAGCTGGCTCTAGAATGGAGGGAGCACCTTGCCAGTATATTTAGCCTTAGACTTGTACCTAATTAGAGGCCTAATTAGAAAGTTCTCGAAGAGAGAGAGGACAAGCAGAGTGTCATTTGGGGGAAGATACACCCGAGAAAATTTGGCATCATTGGCTCAGTTAAGGGCTCTGCAATGTCCAAGACAGAGGAAAGGAGGACCCAAAACACAACAAACGTCTAGAAAATTCCAACAGGTAGAAGTGAGCAGCAAGGTTGAACAGGCAAAGAAGCTTGGGAAACAGAAAACCAACAGAAAAAGAATTGTTGGCATATGGAGAAAAACGCAGCCTTAGGCGTTACTGCCCCGCAGCCTCTTCTCGCAGGGAGGAAACGGAAATCACAGGCCATGAAGAAGTGACTTTCCCGGCTGCCGGCTCTGGATAATCCCTAACCCCACCCCTGATCTACCCTAACAACACAATGAACCAATTCTCTAAGGTGCTGAAACTTGACCTACACAAGTTCAGGGTTTGAAGCCCACCCCAGGATCCCATCCAAGTTCTTTTCTGCTTGTGCTCTCTCCCCAGAGACATGACTTTGGCTCCAGACCAAAGGGCACAAAAGGAAGAGGCAACTTCTCTCGTAACTCCTACCCCACCGCAACCAAGGGTGGAGAGCCTGGTCCAGACCTGTTCACTAGGGTATCAGGGCAACTACTGAGAGGCCCCACCAAGCATGGTCATATGGCATAGAAAAATGGAAAGCTGGCTTAAACAGAGATCCCTGTTTGCAAAGATAAGACCCTCTCTGACTTGTGGTCAAGCACCTGGTATGAACTGGGCCCAATCATAGATGGGGGCGGGGGGGTGGTCTCGGGTGGGTGCCTCACTTGGGTTCCCTAGCAGCAGGGCTAACACAAACGCCTGTGTCACAAGCCCCTATGTTAAAGGCTTGGAGGGGGTGGAATCTTTAAGAGGTGGAGCCTAGTGAAAGGTCTTCAAGGGTCACTGAGGCTTTGCTCTCCAAGGGAACTTTGGTCTTTTCCTCCCTATGTGCTTCTTGACCACCATGAAGTGAGTAGCTTTCTTGTGTATTAAAGGCTTGGCCCCTAGCCCTGTAGCATACTAGGAGACGATGGAAGTTTTGGGAGGTGGAATCTATTGGGAGGAAGTGGGGTTACTAGGTCACTTGGGGAACCCAAATCATTTCCATCTCTCTTTCCCTTCTAGCAGTCATGAGGTGGGCAGCCTTCACCGCATGCTCCCCACCCTCAGTCTCAGCACAGCCTCTCAGAGCCAGGAGTTGTGAGGCAGTGGCCGAAGCCATCTGCTACTCCTTTCAGTTGACTTCTTCAGATTGTTGTCCCAGTGACAGAAAGCCGACACACTGGGCAAAGGGTTTATTGGGTGTGGGGGGGGGGGAATCCCAAGATATGTACACCTGGTGAGAAGAGGCAGCAGCCAGGGAACTAAGCAAACCTAAACGGAGACACTGGGTCGGATAAAGCTGACAGTCACAGACTGGCTAGCAGTTCTGAAGGCTTGCCCTAAAATGGACAGATAGTCCAGGAAGACTAGACAAGTTGTTCATCCCACCTCAACCCAAACCCACAGGTTATCTCTGATGCATGAAAGTCACTGCACGGTTGTCCCCTCCACTTTGAAGCAAGTAAGGGGCCCAATTTCTATACTCCAGGCAGAGGTCTTTGGCCCAGACCCCGCCCCCCGCCCAAGGTGTAATCTCTCAGTTGTCTCCAGGTAAAGTGGAAATCATCCAAGAAGGGCAATTCCCCTGAGGCAGAGGCAACTGTGAGCTGGTACACACCAACTCCTATCCCCACTCCGGACAGATGGGAGCACCAGCCAGCCCAAGGGGCTCTGGACAAGGTGCTGACAGTGCCTGCTGCTTGGAGAGGTAAAAGCCACCAGTACCTGAGGGAGGCCAGATACTCAGCCAACACAGCTGCAAACAGCCCCCAACAGACATCTCCAAGCAAAAGCATGTGCCCCTGGGCGGAAGGGCTGGAGTTTCTTCCACCGGGCTGCATGTTCAGAGGAGAAAGCCACGGGATGGGCCAGCCATGAGGCCAAGGGATGGGATGGGGGATGGGATGGATAACCGGACTTATTTCTGCAGCTATGTAGATGCTAATGGCATTAGCTCAAGGTTTCACTGGTGCTTCTTTGATACAAGCAAGAGAAGGGCTCTGGGTTAGATTCAGGGGTCTGCCAGCCGTGGACAACATGAGGCACAATGCCTCATATTTACACTCTCCTGCTGCCTTCCCCCTTCAGCAAAGCTTTGATAAAAACGAGAAAACGCTCTCCCATCCATAACCACCAATCAGCTGTCATTTTTCTTTTCAAAATACAAGGACTCCTTAGTGAGATATGCATTCCGATGAAAGTTATTAGTTAGCGCCTTTAAAGGCAAGCTATTGTGGGATGGAGAGAGGCGTGAAATACAGCACATTCTGAAGGGGCATGGTGGGGAGCTCCAAGAATTTGTGCAACAAGCATTTATTGAGTTCCTGTTATGTAAGAATTTCAGCACTGAGAGCTGAGGAGAGAGGGGCAACACAAGCTCCCTCCCCTCAGGCAGCTCCAGTCATTGGGAACTCTGGATATGGACATGCAAACACCTGCAAAAACGTTGGAGAAATTGAGAATAACACCAGCTATGTCCCAAGCAAGGTGCTGGGTACAAGAGGAACCCGTGGGTTTCCCTGAGAATCTGATCATCATAGATGAAGAATATGTCAGGGTGAGTCAGACATTGCTAATGGCCCCCAACATCTGACCTCTCCTTCTTCCCAACATTTAGCCAGACAAAAGGGCACAGTGACTAAAACTACATTTCTCAGGTTCCTTTGAAGTTATGTGTAACCATATGACTAAGTGTGCTAGCCAGTGAGAGCAGAGTGTTTGGTGGGACTTCCAGGAACTATCCTTGCCTCCTTAGGGCTGGTTGTTGGATCACAGAGGTGATGGCTGGAGCTTCGGCAGCTATTCTGGACTGAGATGTGAACCTACTGCGCTGAAGATGGTGGAACAAAAAGATGCAAGTAGCCTTTGGTCTGTAACAACTTAGCGGACCAGCTTGAAGAGCCGTGAACTGTGTGAGCCCTGCTTCCTGTTCAAAGAACTAGATTTCAGCTTCATGTGAGCCACTGTTCGTTTGGAGGCTCCACCAGTCACAGCCAAGCCTAAGCTCACA
Organism: Ondatra zibethicus; assembly: GCA_004026605.1. Classification (NCBI taxonomy): domain Eukaryota; kingdom Metazoa; phylum Chordata; class Mammalia; order Rodentia; family Cricetidae; genus Ondatra; species Ondatra zibethicus. The sequence continues at coordinate 3,881 of PVIU01030721.1, read as the reverse complement.
GGCAAAAGTCCTGTGGAGCCTCCGTTCTCCTCCTAGCTCTTCTGTATTCTAGAGTACAGAGTCCTAAGGACTAAAAAGCTTGCTCTTCCAGCTGTGGTTAGTGACATCAACAGCTATCTTTTGGCTTTCGTCTTCTTGAGGGTCTTGCCCCTGAGCTCATGCTTCTTCTCAGTGTAGCCAATGTAGATGACCAAATGAAGCACTGAATTGGGGGACAGGGATGATGGGGAGGCCTCCTAGCCTCTGCAGGACTCAGATCACACCTGGGGACTAACCCCTGCTTCAGAACTCCCCGTGCGAGGTCAGGGCTATCACCAGGCCTGCCTGGCAGCTCCACTTCAACTTGTGCCGATGCCAGCTTCCTTCTCCTAGGCCTCGCTCAGTCCCTGGGACCTCTCAGAATCTGCCTATCATACTGAGTAGGCCCATCCTGCCATAAGGCTGCTTCTTTCTGGCCTCTCTCCCAGTTGTTCAGCCTCTTCCTTTCCCTTTCCATCTCTTCACACCAAAGCTGTGTGTGTGCAATTGGCACCTAATGCAATTAGCACTTAATATGAGCTTTTCTGTTATGTTAACAGAGTCTTCTTGGTAAAGGGGTGCGGGGCTTCTAAATGGTTCATGGGAACCAACTCAGGTAAACTGAGCTCTGAGTGGGAAACCAGGAAACCTGGGTTTCCTGACTACTTTTGCTCTCAGCATGCTGTATGGCCTCAGGTCAACTGCTCAACTTCTCTGTGCTCCAAGGGCTGTAACTAGAAAACAGAACCCACACTTTGGACTTGAGGACCTGCTTACAGCTAAAGCTGTGTTGGTAATGGGTTCAGGAGTTAAACGTAGCTCCCTGTCCATTTTCTAAAACAGGGTTTTCTGAAGTGAAGCCACACCTGTGTGTTTGATGCTGGCTGCTGCCAGGTGATTGTGGCGAAGTCAAGGAGCTGTGACAGAACTTGATGACCAATGAAGCCAACCAACCCCGTTTGTTCTCTGGCCTTCTGCCGAAAAAGCTGGCTGAGCCCTCTCAAAACAAGCCAAGGATATGATAACCCTTGCCTCAAAACATAGGACCTCGCCAGCTAGATGACATGTGCTTGGAATCTCAACATTCAACAGGCTGAGGCAGGAGGATCTCAAGTTTTGGTACAGACTGGACTACATAGAAAGTACAAGGCCAACCTGAGCTACATGGCAAGTTCAAGGCCAACTATGTCCCAAAAAACAAAACAAAACAAAAGCCCGCAGGGGAGGGGGCACGTCCAGATGGCTCAACAGGTAAAAACACTTACTATACAAACCTGACACACTGAGTTCAATCCCTGGGACCCACAATGGAAGAAGACAACTGACTTCCAAAAACTGTTCCCTGACCTCCACAAGGGCCTGGCATTGTGACATGTGCATACCCAAACACACACACACACACACACACACACACACACACACACACCATCTCTCATAGGGCCAGCTTACTACTGGTAAAAACACTTGTTTCAAAAGCCTGAGTAGGTGAGTTCCACGGCCAGATGGAAGGGGGTAGAAGGAGAGCGCTAACTAACTTCTTTGTGCCTACCCTTGAGCCCATCCACCATATGCAACAATAATAAATAAAACTAAACTCAAAACAAACAAAAACTTAGGACTGGGGTCTATGCAGTCATTCAACAAATACTTACTACATGTAAAGCTTGCATGTAGATACTGGAGTCTCTGCAGTAAACCAAGCAGAGCTGGCCTCTTTTCACCCAGAATGAAGAAGACAGGAACAGTAAGAAATACATGTGAGCGGATGAGTGCTGCATAGAAAATTAAAGTAGATCATGAGACAAAGGGAGGGAGGTGAGGTGGAGCTAAGATTTTCATTCACTGGGATCTTCAGTGAAAGCACAGAGGGAGCAGCAAGCGCAAAGATCCCGAGGCAGCGCTGTTGGCAGGCACATAAGAAAGGCAGCATGGCTACAGTGGAGCATGGGGACAGAAGTGAAGGCAGCATAACCACAGGGGCTGGATCCCAGGACATTGGAAAGATGCTAGCCTTGACTAACAGAAAGAAAGAACTAGGAATATACAAACCCTATGAGCCAGCTGTGCCACTCCTGGGTATTTACCTGAAGGACTCCACGCCAACACATCACAGAGACACTTGCTCATCAGTGTTGACTGCAGCGCTATTCACAATAGGTGTGTTACAGAGGCAACCTGAGTGTTGCATGCTTTCTTTATTTGTGGGTCCTAGATTTTATATAGATAAAATCATGAATGTATGTATGATATGAAAATAGAAATGAAACTGTCTGGGGGGACAAAAATGACTAATAGGAGCAGAGAAAATAGGGAGCATTCAGGGAATATGCTCAATATACAGTATATATTTGTATGAAAATGGCTTTATGTAACCCAGTATCATGTGTAATAAATATATACCAATGAAAATTAAAAATAAATGTTCTTAGAGAAGTCTAGCCTTGACTCTGAGAACACCTCATTATCACAGGAGAGCTGTGTGCAGAGAAAGAATATTTGGTGTCCACTTGGGCTTCAGGAGGGCCCCGCCCCTGCGCGTCCCTAAGCAAAGTAGCTTGTCCTAAGGCTGCCTTCTAGATGCCTAGATTAGGAAGTATTTGCTGAGAGCTGTTTCTGTCAGAAATGTTTGACATGAGTACCTGTGATAAGGACAAGATCTTCTCGCCAAACTAGGGTCAGCAGCTGGCCACCACAGCAACAGTCCCCTAGAATGCGCTGTCACAAAAGCTCCAGGGTAGTTCAGAGTCCCTTTTGAAGGCAAACAGGCAGACGGAGTGCTCCTCAAACCTAAACCATCAGATTGTTCCCCTGCCCAGAGCCCTCTTAGATGCTTTGGGTCAGAGGTCAGCTAGAGCTTTCTTTGTACCCTGGGCTGACCTGAGGGACTCAGAGAACCTGTAGAATGTAGTAGAAGTGACATTGTGGGACATCTAAGAGTAGTTCAAGCAACTCCTAGAAGACTTCAGTACCAACCATGCAAGCAGCTGCAGATGGAGTTTTTCTGTCCTGCGAGACAGCTCCCCAAATAACCACACAAGAAGCTTATTATTAATTATAAATGCTTGGCCAATACCTTAGGCTTATTACTAACTAGCTCTTTCAACTCAAATAACCCATAATACTTATCTGTTCTCTACCATGTGGAGGTACCTTTTTTGAGCACAGCGTATTCATTTCTTGCTTTCTCTGCATCTGGCTGGCAATTCTGCTGTCCTTCCCCACACTCTCTTTTTGGCCACAAGTTCGGCCTAACCTCTACCTGCCCAGCTATTGGCCATTCAACCCTTTAGTAGACCAATGAGAGCAACAAATATTCACATTGTACAAAAAGATTGTTCCACAGCAAGTGGCCTGTTCTTTAATAACACTAAGGACACACCCATCATCTGAGCCTTCAGATGACTCCAGCCCGGTTCCAGATCTGACCGAGGCCCACTAGGACCTGCCTTCAGAGCCCTTCTCCAGTTCCTGGCCCGTGAGACCACCAGTAAAATGAAGCCTTGAAGTTTGACCACTGGTTGTTAAGCATTCAGCAATAATAATGGAAATGCAGTGGGCAACTGGGTTTGGTTATAGGTGCCTGTGGTCCCAATATTTAGGAAGCTTAAACAGGAGGCTTGAGAGTTCAAAGTCAGCTTGGGGTACAAAGTGAGTGTAAAACCAGCCTGGGATATATAGCAAAACTCTATCTCAAAAAAAGAAAAAAGAGAAGAGATGAGGAGATGGGGCAGGAAGGGGAGATGGTGGAGGAAGAAGGAGGGAGGAAAGAAAAAAAAGAAGGTGAGAGAAGAAGAGAGAGTATAGGGAAGGGGAAGGAGGAAAGGAGAGAGGAGGGAAGAGGGGAACAAGAGAGGGAAGGAAAG
>PVIU01030720.1:0-15742 GCA_004026605.1 Ondatra zibethicus | reverse complement strand
TAAATTAAACAGCAGTAAAATGCCCGATAATGACATGGTAGGAAACCATAGGAGGGAAGTTAAATATAAGCTTCCAGAAGAAAATCTTCTTTCAGGAAGGCACTCAAAAAATAATCATTTAATTATTGAATATAATCAGTCATTTATCTATATAAAGTAGTTTAAAATGCCATATTTTATGAGTATGTGTTATGTAATGGGTGTTTAAATAAGACTTTTAAGTATCAAACATGTGTTGATTAAATATTAAATTTTATACTACCATATATTGCTTAACAATTAAAAGTAACAAAATATGTCTTATCTGAAGATTTCTTCTATATTAAGATAAATGGAAATTTAAATCTATAAGCCAAATTAAAGTAAGGATTATTATTTAAGCAAAATATACATAGGAATAACTTAATAGACTATAAATTTTCATAATAAAACTGGAGTGGTAGAGTTTAAATACATATTCTATTATGCATTATTCATTCTGAATATAAATAGCTAAGATTTATGACATTCTAACAAGTCCAAAGCATTTTGTATTCTCTACCTATCTCATGTACACAAAACTGAGTAGTTATTATCCTTATATCACCCATATAGAAATAAATAAGATAGAATTTTCCAGAACCATCTAACCTGACTGAATGGACAAGAGTCTGAAGGTGTTTATGCCTCTATGATACCAGTTCCTTAATCATTACTCCACCACACAAAACAAGCACATTTATTTTTCCTAGAATTTCTTTAGCTACTCATTTGACTGATGTGTGTGTGTTTGTGTGTGTCTGAACATGCTCACACACATGTGTGTGTGTGTTTTTAGCAGACACTAAAATTTTCAAAAGGTCTTGGTTGATTTAATCAATTGAGTAGCTCTGTCTTGTACATATGTCACCAATAATATACTAAATAGCAGAAATAAAGCAATAAACCAGCCAAATAAAAATTATCCTCTTAATCTACTACTTAAGTTAAAAGAAAATTTTCTTCTTAACTGGAAACTTCTAATGAATTGCTCAACATATTATAAAAGACAAAATCAAACTATAAAAGAAAAAAGTATTAGCAATGTGATGTAGCTATATAGGAAAATAACCAAATGATTCTACATAGTGACTGCAAACTTTTAGGAATAAAGTTCTGTTCTGTTTACTTATACATGCATATTTCCCCTTGATTTGTAACTAGTAACTTCTAAAATCAAGCCTAAAATAAGAAAAGTTCCAGAACATTCTGAGCTAGAATCCTCCTATTTCTGTCCTCTACTTTTATCAATGAGAAGGGTATGCACAAAGATCATAAAGTGCCAGATTGTTTCTTGCAATTTTTTGTAATGTTGCCCTATCGAAAAGGCAATTAATCACATAATGTTTATCACTGCAGAAACTATCATTGCCAAATTAAGATGAGAATTACATATGTATGCAAATTTTTAAAATTGGATGTAATATGCTATATATAGTCTGACTGTATGAATAAATCCTAAATACACATGAATCAAATTTATGAACACAATATATGTTTGTATACACAAACATATACACAGAAATACAGATCAAACTCATGTATAAATATATATTTAATTATACTCATGTATACATGTATACTCATGTATACATGTAACTCATGTATATATATGTATTTAATTATGGAGTATAACATAGGCATAATCTAGCATTTGCTATATAAGTTGCAAAATAAAGAACTTTTACACTACAGTCAATAAAATATTTTAAGGTAATTACAATTTTTTCTTAAATTTGTGTTTAATATATATCCATGAAAATTCAGCTCTGAAAAATATTACTAGTTCATGGAAAATAAAAATAAATTATAAATTTTATTTGTAAAAAAAGAAGTGTAAATATACTATTTATAAAGCTGAAGATAGGAAGAAAACACATATGTAAAGAAATGATATTTCACAGCATAATTTTAGCTTAATATATTTTTAGTTAATATAGTCCACTGGTATCAAAAATATTATCTAAAGTATATTTACAGAGGCATAGGAAAGCTGTTTTCTACTTTTCACCATTATTGAATATGGAGTCATAGATACTGAACAGCTTAGACTGTGGTCTCTCTAACTTCCTGATAATCTTTGTACTATTACTGTGACAATCTCTTAGTGACAAACTGATAACAGAATGTGAATTGCCTTTATCCTATACAATGCAGAATTTATTGCAAAAATATTAACAAGAATATTAATTTCCCATAAAATAAGAAAGTTCCATGAAATCTTATGGCTTCTAAAAGATGTACAACTCACGAGTCATCTGGTTAGAATCACTGTTAGCATGCAAATAGCACCAGTAAGTTGACTGCTGTAACTTTGGAAAGAAGTGGGCATATAATTTTATGCCAAAGGACACAATATGGACTGTATCTAAGATCTAAGGAAAATATAGAGATATTTGTAGTCCAAGTAGAGTGCTCTTGTCACCCAAAGTCATTTTCCAAGGATATTCTAGTCATAAATACAGTTTATATTTTTAGTCATTATATAAAAGTAAATGCATGCATTTTTGTATTTTTGAGCTTATGCACTATCTAATGTATATTTTCAATTGACAACCCATAGTCAAAAACATAGTCAGATAAAATTCCTTTCTACTACACTCTGTTGGTCCACCTATCTGTTCTGACTGATTTCTGAATTTTCTCTTTCCACTTTTAAGCAGAAACAGTTTTCCATTAAATTGAATAAAGCCTGAGAAACATAAATATATTCATTTCTCATCAATAAATGCCTGTCTCCCACTTTGAAGAGGAGATATTATTAGTTGAAACACATTAAATGAATTTTTAATACCTTTAGCTCATTTTCTGTGACAACTTTGGTTTTTCTCTGTAAGAATGTGATACTTCATAAAGTATTCTTGGATCATACTTTAAAAAAACCTGTACTCAATAAAATTGGAAAATCTAAAAGAAATGGGTTTTCTCAATAGATACCTCTTGCCCAAGTTAAATGAAATTCAGATAAACTATTTAAATATAACTATACCTGCTAAGAAAAGAAGTCGTTAAAAGTCGCCAGAGAGGTTAATGCAAAATTCTACTAGACTTTCAAATGAGAGTTAATATCAATACTCTTAAAATTATTCCACAAAACATAAAAAAGGAACTTTACCAAACTCCTTTTATAAAGCCACATTCACTCTTGTACCCAAACAACACAAAGATTCAGCAAAGAAAGAGAATTAAAAACCCCTTTTCCTCACGAATATTGATGTAAAAATAGTTAATAAAATACTTGCAAACCAAATCCAAGAAGATCATCAACCATCAGAATATAGGTTTTACCCCAAAAAATCAGGGTTAGTTAAACATGAAAAATGATCAGTCAGTATAATCCACCATCGAAGCAAATTGAAAAGAATGATTATAATTAAAAACAACTTAGAAAATAAACTTTACAAACCTCATCCTATATAAAATGTTTCCCTTTGTTTTATCTCACTGAACTTGATTCTACGTGACTTCTTTTTTGTGAACTTACTCCTGGTTAAATGTTTGTTCACCCCAGGTAGCAAACTGATGAAAGACTGAAATATGTATAACACCAAATTCCAACTTGATTAATGAGTTTCAGTGAGGCTACTTATAGAAATGTGGGTGAGGGTTTAATTACAGAATTAGAAATAACTCAAAGGCAGCTGCATATTTAAAAAATTTATTCCAGTATGGATGACAGCTCAGGAAACCTGGGAATCTACATGACCCCTGTTCAACTTCAGGAACTTCAAAATGTTAAAGAGTATCTTTTCCAGACAGCTCGGGTGGTCAGAGTCTCTTCCAGGTGATTGAGCTGAACTCTGCATCCTTCTAGAGGATCTGCGGGCTCTGAGTCCTACCTGTTTATTGACTTGTCTCTATTTCCTCCAGATGGCTCAGCATGTCTGAGCCTGTTTTAGCCATCAAAGCTTGTTTGAGAGTTCTTTTTGCAGTCCTAAGTAGTTAATACATATTTGGGGAGGAGAGATCTAGTGACTCTCTGAAGCTTTTGAGATGTACAGTATTTGAGTTTAAGGAGCATTCCTGCAGGAAGGAATATTTTGTCTTGCTTTTGAACATCATGTGCCTTGACAAGCTCTGCTCCAAAAGGACTGTTTTACTTTGGAGGAATTGCTACACATCGAAGTTCCCAAATATTACAAAATATTTCAGGAGCACATAGTAGCTCATGCTTTTAATACTAGAACTTGAGAATCAAAGGCAGAATTGATAGGAGTTCTTGCTAAAACTTGCCTAAATATTGAGCTTATTGCCTGTCTCAGCTGCATTATTTGATACCGTCTCAAAGTAAGCAAAACTAAACAAAAGCAGGAGAAAAACGAGAAAGAATCACTACATAAAATTAGCGTTGTACTTGTTTCTATATACAAAATGTTTTCCCAGGAAGATAGTGGCCTTCCCCCCACCACCACCACCAGGGAGATTCCTAACACAAGGACACTCGGCTCAGCCCAACCAGCCACCTGGTACAGGCTGGTAAAAATGGCCTAACTCAGAAACACTGGCCTTGCTCTAAGAACAAGGAAAAAAGCTGACTTAGCAGGATGGGAGAGAGCAAAAGTCCTTGCACCTGTGCCAAAGCAGCTTCAAAAAGCCTCTTTGTAGTTATGCCTTTAAAAGCTTACCCCACAGAAGAGATACAACTCCTCTCTACCTCACTACAGCGGGGATGGAGATGAGTTCCAAACATGTTTGTATTATGCTGATTAAACCTTGCTTATTACAGTCTGGGCCTCTCTGGTGGTCTCTCTCTGTGAGTCCTAATCTGGACACAACAGTGAGTAGGAAAACAAGATATGGGAGGTGTGAGAAAATAGCAAAGGGAAGATGAAGGGATGGTTTATTCCATAATGTGATACTAACAAAAATAGATGCAATACAAATCTCAGTAGGTGATCTATATATCTTTCCTTGAAATGTTGGTTGACTCTGTTTAGAAACAACTCACATATGATATGAAGGTAATCTACTGAGCATTGCTCTGCAGATCATAATATAATTCTTCGTGAGAACATTATTTACCTCTTCAGTGATGATTCATATAATGTGTTGAATGCTATATATATTATACTGAATCTGAAATACATATAGTAGATAACTACTTTTATTTTAAATGATCCGTTTTAGGGTTAAAGAGACTTGGTGTTTAACAGCAATTGCTGTTCATTCTGAAAGCCTGAGTTTGGATCCTAGTATTAGATTAATACTATGATTTCTTCTGGACTCTGCATCGAAATTTCAGGCTCTTGTGGAACATAAAATCTTGCCACTACACACAAATATGCATAAATAATAATAATAAATACCTAAATTTTGATGTGGGATTTTCCTCTGTATGCTCTGTACACTGTGAATATCATTGGTTAATAAAGGAACTGCTTTGGGCCTATAGTGGAGCTATAGGGGAACAGAGCTAGGCAGGGAAAACTAAATGGAATGCTGGGAGAAAGGAGGTGGATTTAGAGAGAAGCCATGTAGCCCCACTGGAAACAGATGCCGGAACTTTACCTGGTAAACCACAGCTACTTGAGGATACACAGATTAATAGAAGTGGGTTAAATTAATATGGAATAGTTAATTATTATTAACTATTATTATTATTATTACTGGCTTATTATTGGCTAATAAGAAGCTAGAGCTAATGGCCCAAGCAGTAATTTAATTAATACAGTTTCTAAGTGATTATTTTTGGGCTTAGCAGCCGGGAAGTAACTAGCAGCCTCCTAACAAAAAATTTTATTTGTACTTTTACTCTAAATGGATGCATTATGTAGGTATAAGAAGGTTTTCTTACATTAGATATGGTAATTATGCATAATTAAAGAGATTTATTCAATATACTTTACATGTAACTTAAAACTATTATTTAAACAATAATATTTTGGATCCTTAATATGTCTAAGAATCTTCTGTTGTTCTGTTGAAAATGGACACATGTTTCAAACACTTTTTAACCATTTGGCAATATGCAATTTATAACAGGTAATCTATTTCCCAAATGTTGACAATATGTTAGATTCTTCAAAAACTTAAAAAAATATTTTATGCTATGCAGGTATCTATTGAGCAATAGATAAAAGAGTTCAGAAGAATCTAGTTTATGTTTTTATAATTTCGTTTGTCATTCTTTCTCAGAATAACAATTTTATATGTACATGTGTGAAGGTACAAAGTTTTGTAAATTTTAAAAATGAAAATGAATCATGAAATCAACATGGCTAGTATGAAATTTTTTTCAATATTCGGAGAGTAACAGCAATGACTTTTATTTTCCCTGTACATATAAGACATTCTCTCTCATTGTCAGTCTTCTTGTGTGATCTTTATTACTATGAGCATTCATTATGACATAAAGACACTAAATATAATCATGCTGCATGTAAACAGTTTTCTGCTATTACCTAAGTTTCTAAAAGCTTGCTTAATTTTGCTCTTTTAGAGACTATGAAAGCACAATGATGTATATTCTGCACCTGTCTTTGTGAGGCTACTGCTATGTTTATTTTGACAGATCACTGCCACCTTCAGAAAGTATTTAGTCATAAACTTACTTATTGTAATAGGCTCATTTGTTATATGTTTTCTGATACCTTCCTTGACATTCTAAAATTCCTATTTAGATGGGGGTTTCTGTTCTGCCCAGTACCACGGTGATTCATTCTCAAAGCACGCACACACGCACACACACACAGACACACACACACAGACACACACACACACACACACACACACACAGAGAGAGAGAGAGAGAGAGAGAGAGAGAGAGAGAGAGAGAGAGAGAGAAAGAAGCTTATATTAATTATAAATGGTTGGCCTATTAGCTTAGGTTTATTATTAACTAACTCTTACAACTTAAATTAACCTATAATTTTTATTATTGATGTTTTGAGACAGGGTTTCCCTATAGCTTTGGAACCTGTCCTGGAACTATCTTTTATAGACCAGGCTGGCTTCAAACTCACAGAAATCTGCTTTCCTCTGCCTCCTGAGTGCTGGATTAAAGTCATGTATACCACCACTTAGATCCCATAATTCTTATCTATGGTTGTCTTACTCAGTGAGGCATTTTCATCTTGCTTCCTCTACATCTGGCTGGTGACTACAGACTGAGCCTTTCCTCCTTCCAGAATTCTGCTAGTCTGGTCATCTTACCTAAACTTCCTGCCTGACTACTGGCCAATCAGCATTTTATTAAACCAGTACAAGTAACAAATCTTTACAGTGTACAAAAGCATTATTCTGCAGCACCCTTTATTTCAATTGGTGACATCATCAAGAAAGGGTTTTATTGATTTCTATAATAAATTTAATTTAGTATTTTTTTCTTTAAAGCATTTTTAGATTATGATTTATAAAAAAGGGAAGTACAAGCAAGTTTTACAATTTTCATTAATATAAGTACATCATAATATTATTAAAAATAATTTCAAATTTCACTGACTTTTTTTTCTTTTGGTCAGGCATGTCTGGTTTGACCTTAGGTCTCTGCCTCATCCAGTTTTAGGTTACAGGTCACTCAGGCTGTGCTGGGAATGGGCTCCACCTCATGGCTGGGCCCGTCATTAGCTGGTCCTTCCAACAAGCTCTCAGTCACCTTTGACTTTCAAAATGTGATTAATAAGACATTGAATTTGCAATCATTGCAACAATTTCAATGCACAAAAATGAGAGTTCATTGCAGCTTCTTGCTATCTACATTTTTTTTTCAGGTAGGCTATGTTTCTCGGTGGCAAGCAAAATCATGGCTCTGGCTCTTTTGAGAGGTCCTGTTATGGAGCACTTGAAGCAGTAGAGCAAACTCCATTTCGAAAAGGGACTCCATTTTATATAGGACATAACTAGGGGTGTGAATGCAGCCCAGCAAATTCATGAACATTCCCAAGAAACTGTGCCAGCCCTGGTCAAAGTGAACCAACAGGTGACCAAACAACATCTGCTTGCTTTGAACATCCTCGTAGGTATCTGATTAGCCACTGTTTTGACTGTTTTGAAATTCTCTTATGCCCCAACCAACGAATTCAAAAGCTACATACTTTTATCCAATCCCAAAATGCCAAGGCTTGTCCCACCCTGCCATTCAATTTTTCCATTTAAAATCCCCCTACCTTAAAGCCTCTGGGTGTTCTCCCCCACTTGCTGTGCTGGTGTGTTGGATTACATCCAAGTTAGCTAACTTGTAATCAATAACCCCCAGTGTGTTTGCATTGGATACCGGTTTTGTGGTGGTCATGTTTGGCAGTCCTGTGACATGAGCATAAAATTTGGGAGCTCATCTTGGATACCCCAAGACCCACAGACCGCAGCCCTAGGGGTTTCTGAATGGCCAGGAAGTCTCTTTGTCTTTTTCTCTGCCTCTCTCTCTGTGTTTGTGATGGCACTTTCATTTTCTGAAGCACACAGAATGTGTGATGTGGTCTAGTAATGGTCAAGGTTAGAGGCAAATTGGGTTAGAGTACCACTCTGGTTGTTTAGACCTTCAGGGTATGCACTGAGAGGGACTGGAAGATGTTCTAGACCCTGTGGAAAGAGATGGTGGGTTCAAATCTCACCTGCCTATGGAGGGAGATCATGGATTCGAGCCCCATCTCCCTGTGGAGGACTCTCCCAAGGTCTGCTTGATTGAGGACAGGAGAGAGCCTTGCAAGACTAAACAGTTTTTTGCTAAAACTGAGTCAGAAGGTCAGTCCCACCTGAGAATGCCAATCCTTAGCTCTTTTTTAAAAACCTTTTTGCCGTCTTCTTAGGGTGAACTCTCCTCCTGTGTCCTCTGTCTTTGTGATGTGTGTGTTCAGCCGTATTTTTGTTTCTGACTGACTGACGCTAAGGGACAGACGATTCCTTGTTTTTTCTTAACACACTTCCCAGATGTGAGCACATGTACCTCACCCTCTGTCTGTTCTGATTATGTGGAGTTTTGTTAGGAGAAGGGCAGAGCTTGAATACAGGGAAGAGGGAGAGACAGAGGTATGCCACTTCAGAAGGAAGGGGGTGGGAGCAGGGTGGCTGAGAGATGATGGTGCAAGAAATCTGGGAGGGGCAGCGGGATTGGGTCAGCCTCCTCCTCCCCTACCCAGCTCTTCAGGCACTGTCTATGTATCTTCAGGTTTGCCCACCTGTTTGAAGATGAGAGGGACCTGCGTGTGAACAGAGGGAGGCAATGAATTGATTACTTAAAGTGAAATAATGAGCAAATGTGAAAGAGAGAATTGGAGATTGTGGAATTTTTTTTCAGGAATTCTGGAAGTCAAGGACACATGGTGTGCATACCAGTGATGCTCCCCCTTTTCTTTCCTCATCCAAGTGGTTCCTTGTGATTGCGCTCAAGGTCTCTTCTGCTGGCCCCAGTTTCCCATCTTAACCATTGTCTGTTCTGATCCTACTTGTAAGAAATCTTAAATTATATGAACCTCTATTTTACAGTAAAAGTCAAAGATACATTATCTATGCAATGTTCTGGACTGTTGGAAGAAATCACAGAAAAATACTTTGATGGAAATTTGCATGTTGTCTGGGAAAGGAGATGAGAGACAAGAAAATTTTTGATGGAGTTTTGTATGTTGTCTCAATAGCAAGAGAAGGAAAAGAAAGAGTTGTTCATCTAAAATTATCTGATTAATGCAGAAGAACAACAATAGAGAAGCCACACCTGAAAATTTGTAGAAGGTATTTGAAAAGTTATAAAAGGCCAGAGGATGTCAAATATGTTTGCTGTGGCTTTTTTTACTTGTAAATACTAAATCTGAAAAGAAAACCTAAATGTTTGACCATGTTAGATTAATTCTGATTAGAAAAAATTGTCTTCCTAAATACTTATGACTATTTCTTGAGAAAATTATGTATGTTTGTTTTGTTGAAAATTTAATCTATGTTTTCCAGAATACATATAATCTTTGTACTTGTAAGTTTTCTCTGAGTTCTGGTCACTGGATTCAAATAGAAGGAATTCAGATGTCCTTTTTAGGAAATGTTGAAACTGTTTTTTGCTGTTCTTTAATGAAAAGCTGCACTTCAACGATTTTTATACACATGAATGTACATTGCTCTGGCAGTTAAAATTTGGTGTTTTTTGTTTTGTTTTTTCATATTCTTTATTTTTTCCATTAAAAAAATTACATTTCCTCCCCTTCTCCCAGTCCCCTCCTGCTCCCCCCTGCTCCCCCCTTGCTCCCTCCCCCTACTTCCTTAAAAGAGGGCAAGGTTCCCTGTCCTGTGGGAAGTCCAAGGCCCTCCCCCCTCCATCCCGGCCTTGGAAGGTGTGCATCCAAATAGACTCGGTTCACAAAAAGATAATACATGCAGAAGAGATAGGTCCTAGTGTCATTGTTGATGGCTTCTCAGTCTGCCCCCATTGGCAGCCACATGCAGAGAGTCCGGTTTGATCATATGCTCGTTCAGTCCCAGTCCAGCTGGATTTTGGTGAGCTCCCATTAGTTCAGGCACACTGTCTCAATGAGTGATACAGCCCCTCACAGTCCTCACTTCCTTGCTCATTTTCTCCCACCTTCTGCTCTTTGACTGGACCTTGGGAGCTCAGCCCATTGCTCTGATGTGAATGTGGGTCTCTGTCTCTATCTCCATCCATCGGACAAAATTTCTATGGTAGTGATCAAGATATTCAAAATGTGACTGTGGGACAAGCCTAGTTCCGGCACCCTCTCCTCTACTGCCTGAATACCTAGCTGGGGACATCTGCATGGACACCTGGGATCCCCTCCAGAGCCAAGAATCTTGCCAGTCCTAAAATGACTCCCTTAATGTAGATATCTTATTCCCTTCTCCAATATCCACCCTTCCTCCATCTCTACCCTCCCACTCCCCCAAGCTCTCCCCAGTCCTTCCCTTCTCTCTTTCCCTTACCCCTCACCCCTTCCCCCACATCCCCTACCCACATCTCTATCCTGGCCTCTGTGCTTCCAACTTTTGCCTGGTGATCTTGTTTGCTTCCAATTTCCAGGAGGATCTGTATATGCTTTCTTTGTGTTCATCTTGCTATTTGGCTTCTATGGGCTTGTGAGCTATAAGCTTAGTGTCCTTTGTTTTATGGCTAGGGTCCACTAATGAGTTAGTACATACCATAATCATCTTTCTGGGTTTGGGTTACCTCACTCAGGATAGTGTTTTCTATTTCCATCCATTTGCATGCAAAATTCAAGATGTCATTGTTTTTTACCGTTGAGTAGTATTCTAAAGTGTATATATTCCACACTTTCTTGATCCACTGATGGGGACCTAGGATGTTTCCAGGTTCTGGCTATTGCAAACAATGCTGCTATGAACACTGTTGCACAAATGCTTTTGTAGTATGATTGGAGTTCTCTTGGGTATATTCCCAAGAGTGGCATTGCTGGATCCTGAGGTAGGTTGATTCCAAATTTCCTGAGAAACCGACACACTGATTTCCAAGGAGGTAGCACAAGTTTGCATTCCCACCAGCAATGGATGAGAGTTCCCCTTACTCCACATCCTCTCCAGCATAGGCAATCATTGGTGATTTTGATTTTAGCCATTCTGACAGGTGTAAGATGGTATCTCAAAGTTGTATTGATTTGCATTTCCTTGATGGCTAAGTAAGTTGCACATGACCTTAAGTATCATTTGGCCATTTGAACTTCTTCTGTTGAGAATTCTCTGTTCAGATCCTTACCCCATTTTTTAATTGGGGTATTTAGAATTTTAATGTCTAGATTCTTGAGTTCTTTCTATATTTTGGAGATCAGACCTTTGACTGATGTGAGGTCAGTGAATATCTTCTCCCATTCAGTAGGATGCCTTTTTGTCTTAATGACTGTGTCCTTTGCTTTACAGAAGCTTCTCAGTTTCAGGAGGTCCCATTTGTTCATTGTTGCTTTTATTGTCTGTGCCATTGGGGTTTTACACAAGAAGTGGTCTCCTTTGCCCATGTATTGCAGGCTACTTCCCACTTTTTCATCTATCAGGTTCAGTGTGGTCGGATTTATATTGAGGTTTTAATCCATTTTGACTTGAGTTTTGTGCATGGTGATAGCTAAGGCTCTAATTTCATTCTCCTAGAGGTTGACATACAGTTATGCCAGCACCATTTGTTAAAGATGCTTTCATTCTTCCATTGTATAATTTTAGCCTTTTTGTCAAATATGAGGTGTTCATAGGTTTGTGGATTAATACCCGGGTAATCAATTTGATTCCATTGGTCAACATCTCTGTTTTTATGTCAATACCAAGCTGTTTTCATTATTGTAGCTCTGTAATAGAGTTTGAAGTAAGGGATGGTAATGCCTCTGGAAGTTCCTTTATTGTATAGGATTGTTTTGGCTATCCTGGGCTATTTGTTTTTCCATATAAAGTTATTATTCTCTCAAGGTCTATGAAGAATTTTGTTGGGATTTTGATGGGGATTGCATTGAATCTATAGATCACCTTTGGTAGAATTGCCATTTTTACTATATTGATCCTACCAATCCAGGAGCATGGGAGATCCTTCCATTTTCTGGTATCCTCTTCGATTTCTTCCTTCAAGGTCTTAAAAGTTCTTGTCAAATAGATCTTTCACTTCCTTGGTTAGTGTTACCCCAAGATACTTTGTGCTTTTTGTGGCTATCGTGAAATGTGATTTTCACTGATTTCCCTCTCTGTTTCTTTATCCTTTGTGTATAGGAGGGCTACTGATTTTTTTTTTGATTTGATTTTGTATCATGACACATCACTGAAGGTATTTATCAGCTGTAGAAGTTCTTTGGTAGAGTTTTTGGGGTCACTTATGTACACTATCGTATCATCTGCAAATAACGAAAGTTTGACTTCTTCCTTTCCAATTCGAATCCCCATGATCTCCCTATTTTGTCTTATAGCTATTGCTAGGACTTTAAGCACTATATTAAAGAGAGTGGACAGCCTTGTCTTGTTCCTGATTTTAGTGGAATCACTTTGAGTTTCTCTCTGTTTAATTTGATGTTAGCTGTCGGCTTGCTATATATTGCTTTTATTATACTTAGATATGATCCTTGTATCCCTAATCTCTCCAAGACCTTTATCATAAAGGGGTGTTGAATTTTGTCAAATGCTTTTTCAGCATCTAATGAAATGATCATATGTTTTTTCTTTCAGTTTATTTATATGATGGATTACATTGATAGATTTTCATATGTTGAACCAGCTCTGCATCTCTGGGATGAAGCCTACTTGATCATTATGGATGATTTTTTAATGTGTTCTTGGATTCAGTTTGCCAGTATTTTATTGAGAATTTCTGCATCAATTTTCATAAGTGGTTTGTAATTCTCTTTCATGGTTGTGTCTTTGTGTGGTTTTGGTATCAGGGTGATTGTAGCTTCATAAAAAGAGTTTGGCAATTACCCTTCAGTTTCTATTATGTGAAACACCTTAAGGAGTATAGGTATTAGCTCTTCTTGGAAGTTCTGGTAGAATTCTGCATTAAAACCATCTGGTCCTGGGCTTTTTTTGGTTGGGAGGTTTTGATGACAGCTTCTATTTCCTTGCGACTTATAGGTCTATTTAAACTGTTCACCTGGCCTTGATTTAATTTCGGTATGTGGTATTTATCTAAAAAACTGTCCATTTCTTGTACATTTTCCAATTTTGTAGCATACAGGCTTTCGTAGTAAGACCTAATGATTCTTTGAATTTCCTCAGTGTCTGCTGTTATGTCCCCTTTTCATTTCTGATATTGTTAATTTGAGTGTTCTCTCTCTGCCTTTGGATTAGTTTGGATAAGGGTTTGTCGATCTTGTTGATTTTTTCAAGGAACCAGCTCTTCAGTTTGTTTATTTCCAGTCTTCTACTCCTCCTGTGTCAGTCTTCTTCGTTTTTTTCTAGAGCTTTCAGGTGTGCTGTTAAGTCACTAATGTGTGCTTTCTCTGTTTTTTTTTTTTTTTTTTAATGTGGGCACTAAGTGCTATGAACTTTCCTCTTAGCACTGCTTTCATAGTGTCACATAGGTTAGTGTATGTTGTTTCTTATTTTTGTTTAAATCAAGGAAGACTTTAATTTCTTTCTTTATTTCTTCCTTGACCCAGGAGTGGTTCACTAGTTGACTGTTCAGTTTCCACGAATTTGTATGTTTTTTGGGGGTGGAATTATTGTTACATTCTAACTTTACTCCATGGTGATCCGATAAGACACAGGTGGTTACTCCAACTCTTTTATGTATGTTTGCTTTGTTACTGAGTGTGTCATCAATTTTCGAGAAGGTTCCATGAGATGCTGAGAAGAAGGTATATTCTTTCCTGTTTCGGTGGAGTGTTCTATAGATGTCTATTAGATCGATTTGATTCATTACATCTGTTAGTTCTCGTATTTCTTTGTTAAGTTTCTGTCTGGTTGACCTGTCCCTTGATGAGAGAGGAGTGTTGAAATCTCCTACTATTAGTGTGTCGGGTATGATGTGTGCTTTGAGTTCTAGTAATGTTTCTTTTACATATGTGGGTGCTTTTATATTAGAGACATATTTATTCAGGATTGAGACTTCATCTTGATGAATCTTTCCTGTTATGAGTATGAAGTGTCCATCTACATCTCTTCTGATTGATTTTAGTTTGAAGTCGATTTTGTTCGATATTAGTTTATCTATCGACACCTGCTTGTTTCTTAGGGCCGTTTGATTGAAAAACCTTTTCCCAACCTTTTACTCTGAGGTAATGTCTGTCTTTGTGGTTGAGGTGTGTTTCTTATAAACTGCAGAATGTTGGATCCTGTTTTTGTATCCATTCTCTTAACCTGTGCCTTTTTATAGGTGAGTTGAGTCCATTGATATTAAGCGTTATTAATGACCAGTGGTTGTTAACTCCGGTTATTTTCTTTTTGATGATAGGGTTTGTGTGTCTCCCTTCTTTGAGTTCTGCTGGTGGAGGGTTGTTAGATGTCTGTGTTATTATGGGTGTTGTTTGCTTCCTTTAGTTGTGGTTTACCTTCTAATACTTTCTGTGAGGCTGGTTTTGTGGCTATATATTGCTTAAATTTGTTTTTATCCTGGAATACCTTGTTTTCCCCATTGATGGTGAAAGAAAGCTTTGCTGGGTGTAGTAGTCTGGGCTTGCATCCATAGTCTCTTAGTGTCTGCAGCACATCTATCCAAGACCTTCTGGCTTTCATGGTTTCCATTGAGAAGTCAGGTTTAATTCTGATAGGTTTACCCTTATATGTTTCTTGATCTTTTTCCTTTGCAGCTCTTAATATTCTTTCTTTACTCTGTATGTTTTGTGTTTTGATTATTTTATGGTGAGGGGATTTTTTTTTGATCCAGCCTATTTGGTGTTCTGTATGTTTCTTGAACCTTCATAGGAATATCCTTCTTTATGTTGGGAAAGTTTTCTTCAATAATTTTGTTGAATATATTTTCTGGGCCTTTGGAGTGGAATTCTTCTCCTTCTTCTACCCCTATTATTCTTAGGTTTGGTCTTTTCATGGTGTCCCATAGTTCCTGGATTTTTTTGTGTTGCAAATTTGTTGGATTTAATGTTTTCTTCTATCACTGAGTTTATTTTCTCTATCGTATCTTCAGCATCTGAGATTCTTTCTTCTATCTCTTGTATTCTGTTGGTTATACTTGTCTCCTTGGTTCCTGTTCGTTTATCCAGATTTTCCATATCCCGCCATCTCTCGGTTTTTGTTTTCTTCATTGCCTCCATTTCAGTTTTCAAGTTTTGAACTGTTTCCGTTACCTGTTTGATTGCTTTTTCTTGGTTTTCTAAGGTATCTTTGAAGAATTTATTAATTTCTTCTTTTTGTT
>PVIU01030719.1:0-15744 GCA_004026605.1 Ondatra zibethicus | reverse complement strand
ATATGTACACACACACACACACACACACACACACACACACACACACACACACACATAGAGACAGACAGAGAGAGAGAACAAAATGTAGAAAATTAACAAAAAATAAAATGAAACTGAATCTTTGTTTTTAAATTTTGTAACTGTATTTCTCCCTTATTTACTCTTTTGTAGTGTGCTTATCTTCACCTAGCATTTGTTTTGCATGTTTCTTTGTTTAATAGAACCTTTTTTATTTCATACTGCTTTTTCCCACTCTTCTTCACATTCTCCTCCTCCTCTTAATTTTACTTTTTCTTTTCTTAAGATTCATTTCAAAAATTAGATGAGCAATGACTTCAAAGGGAATTTAAAAATTCAGAAAAAATATGTAAGAAAAATCAATTCAGAGTGTATAGAAAAAATAGCAATATGAATGAGAGTTTTATCAAAGAAACTGAGATTTTGAAAGAAATAAATACTGGAAATGAAACTACTCAATAAGTCAAATAAAAATGCAGTGAAAATCAATACACTAGATGAAACAGAGGAAAAATTATAATAGAGGATACCAAGAAAATATAACATTCAAACAATAATAAAAAACAAAACCAAAGCAATCATGGAAACTGCTTTCAGTGATGAAGACACAAAAGCTAAGTATCCATGGGGTGGTAGGAGCTAAGATATGCATTAAAGGCATACACAATCTGTTCACTGGAGTTATAGCACACTTCCCAAACCAAGGCAAAGATACAGACATACACTTCCAGAAGGGATGTAAGACAAGAAACAGACATAATAATTAAAGAAGTTCTTCACATCACATTAGAGTTGAAATAGTAGGGCTATAGAATAAAGACATTATGTTAAATTTTCAGGCATGTCTTTACTCTATAGCCATATCATTCACTTACAAAGATAAAATCAGAATAACATTAGATATCTCAATGGTGATCCCCCAAAGACAGAAAATATTATTATAATTTGTTTCTTACCCAGAGAATAAACTGTAAACAAAGGTTACTATATTCATCAAGGTTATCTTTAAAAATAGTAGAGAAATCAAAGTAAGATAAGCCTTTGAGAACATCACGAGTCAAAGCAATTCAGAAACATTAAAGCAGCACTGCAGAAGATAAGTAAAGATATTTTACCAGATAGCTCTCCTGCTTTCATAGCAAAGAATTAAACAAGATGCAGAAACAGCAAAGCATAAAACAAGTTTTACTAAAGGAGGAAATACACTGTCATTAAGAGTTGGCATTGCAAAACAGACTCAGCCCCAAGTTGTAACAAGCTGTTATCTTTAGTTCACTTTTAGAGGATTTCCATCTAATTTCTTTCCATTTCTTCCCCTCAGTAATGATGAATGATGATTTCCAGCTCTCCTGACGTGTGTGTGTGTGTGTGTGTGTGTGTGTGTGTGTGTGTGTGTGTGAGAGAGAGAGAGAGAGAGAGAGAGAGAGAGAGAGAGAGAGAGAGATACTTTTATGTGAATAAAACCCCAGAGAATGGGGAGGGGTGGAACTGAACTTACAATGACTGTAAGATGTTAATGAGTCAAAATTCATCTTCAACCAGCCCAGTGGGCTAGAACCACCTGAAGCTATTTTTCTTTTTTAGAGTTTCTAAACTTTTAAAGTGCCATTAAATGAGCACTATGACAACTGTGTCTTCTTTTTGCCTACACTGGTATAAGCAAGTTTCTGGGTACAAGACTGTACAACATCACCTGTCCCCTATTTTTTTTTCAGACACTTAGTACTCTTGTTCCCATTGCATTTATCTACTTGATACTTAATATGTCACTATACAAAGACAATAAGGAAAGGTAGTTATGAACAAATGGGACAAAAAAATAAGAACTAGATAAGAGTCCGTTATATAGAACTCACTAAATTATTAATTATATCACTAAGATGAACAGGGGAGAATGAAGAGTGAACAATATTTGAATCAATCGGGAAATGAAAAACAATTAAAGAAATTAGAAATATATTTCAAAAATAATGCTAAATACAAGATGACTTTACTCTCTAATTAAAAGGTGCAGGTTAGCTGATTGGATTTTTATTTTGTTTTGTTTTTTAAGACAGGGTTACCAGGCTGGCCTTGAACTCATAGGGATCCACCTGTCTCTGCCTCCCGAGTGCTGGGATTAAAGGCATGCGCCACCAGTGCCTGGCTCTAGACGATTGGATTTAAAAACAAAATTTAACTCTTCGTTGCCTACAAACAAAACAAAACAAACAAAACAAAATACAGCTACTAACAATGGTGCACACAGACTTAAAGTCAAAGGACTGATAATGATATACCAAGCAAATGAAAAACAAAAACAAACAGGAGTAGCTGCATCAATGCATAATGATTTTAAATATATATTCATTTATTTATTATTGGTGCACCCTATTTCATTAAAAAATAATCCTACTGTACATAAAGAAACAGATAGGTAGAGGACAGGTAGGTAGAGGACATAAAGAAACAGAGCAGTAGAGGCCCCATATATTAATCATCCAGACTCTTGTTTACATCACATGTCTTCCAAAACTTCCTGTTTTGGGGGCAAGCTTGTCCCCTAAGTCATTAAAAGGGATAAAGGAAAACAGCAAGCTGTTATAGGTATTAAAAACGTTGTTCTCCCTAAGATTAATTAAAAGATAAACTATTGCCAGTAGAGATTACTATTTTTATTTCATAAGAATACCTAGAGTAGGAACAGAAAGTCAGAAGGTCATCCATGGAGAGAATGCTCTGCTCTGCCTAGAACTCTCAATTGATAACACTAGCGTGGCTGTTTCAGCAAGTGTTCCCCAGTGATGTGGGATTCTCATCTGTATGCTGTGAATATCATTGGTTAATAAAGGAACTGCTTTGGGCTGATAACAGAGCTATAGGGGAACAGAGCTAGGTGGGAAAAACTAAATGGAAAGCTGGGAGAAAGGAGGAGTAGTTAGAGAGAAGTCATGGAGTCACACCAGAGACAGACGTGCTGAAACTTTACTGGTAGGCCACGACCTCGTGGTGATGTACAGATTAATGGAGATGGGTTAAATTAAGATGTAACAGTTAGCCAATAAGAAGCTAGACCTAATGGGCCAAGCAGTGATTTAAGTAATAGATTTTCTGTGTGATTATTTCGGGGCTAAGTGGCCGGGAACTAACTAGGGGCCTCCTCCTACACCGGTCCATTTCTGCAGGATGATTGTACTTGATTTGCTGATGTTATCTATCTGCTGCTATCTGTTATTTTACTTGGAAGCCTCAGTTAAGGGAGAAGGGACCCTACGCTCAACTCAGGACATTGCACCAAGAATTGCATTTGGATGCTTCAGCAGGGCTTCCTCAGTTTACTTTCGTTGGATATTTGTAACCACCTTATTTGATAATATCACCTATTATTTGCTCTGCCAGTTAGGATATTCCTGTCAGCTTTACTTGTTCTACTTTGCCTTCTATTGCTGGGATAAACATAGTGGCTAAAGGAAACTTAGGGAGTGTAGTAGTTTGAGTGTAATTGGCCCCCATAATCTCATAGGGAGTGGCACTGTTAGGAGGTGTGGCCTTGTTGAAGGAAGTATGTCACTGTGGGGGCAGCCTTTGAGGCGTCTCATATGCTCAGGATACTGCTGAGTGTCAAACTCTTAGTCAAACTAACCAAAATGAAGAGCGAGAAGACCCAAGTTGATAAAATTAGAAATAAGATACATTAAAACAGATACTTATAAAATCCAGATAATTTTTAAGAAATATTTTTGAAAAATTATGTTCCAATAAATTAGCAAATCAAAAAGATATAGATAATATTTTAGGAACAATGAATCTACCAAATTTGAACCAAGGAGTAGAGAAGGCCATAAATCCATACTTATCACAGACATTCAAATCAAAACAACATTGAGATTCTACCTCACTTCAGTTAGCACATTATTAACAAAATAATAAGTAACAAATGTTTTTGAGGATATGGTAAATATGGAACACTGATTATACTTTCAACAGTAATGAAAATTAGTTCATAGATTATGGAAATCAAAATGGAGCTTTCTTAAAATATAATGGCAGAGCTACATGTGATAATCCCATAACATGTGTTTATGTGTGCTCAAAAGAACCAAACTTGAGAGGGGTGAGTGTGTATACATGCCCTACCGGAAGGTCCCCAGAAGGGAGTGCTGGCACCAGCAGCCCTTGCTGCAGGGGGCCTCTTTGTTCCACAGGACGCTGCCCCCCCGCAAGTTCGCCCTTTCCTCTGAGGGGTCCTTGACCCACCAGGAGTCCCTGTTCCTGTGCTGAGATCAACGATCCAGAGGAATCCACCAGCACAACCGGCTCCAGTACCTTGAGGCCCTAAGAGAGGACAGATCAAGAAAATTCTCCAAGTACACTGTCACTCACAGCAAAGATTGGATCAAGACACCAAGACTCTCCTGGCTGTATTTGAAGGAAGAGATGGGCAGGCACTAATGCAAGAATTCCTCCAACAACATTAAAAGCATCATGACAACACCAGAATCCAGTGAGAACGCAACCAGAAGACTTGAACACCCTATTCCAGAAGAAGTAGAAGAAAACAACTTTAAACGTTACTTAATGAATATGATGGAGAACTTTAAAGAGGAAGTGAAAAACTCCCTTAAAGAAATGGAGGGGAAAGCAAACAAAAAGCTGGAAGAAATTAATAAATCCCTCAAAGAAAACCAAGAAAAAACAATTAAACAGGTTAAAGAAACAGTTCAAAACTTAAAGATTGAAACAGAGGTAATAAAGAAAACACAAAGCGAGGGAACTCTGGAATCTGGGAAAACGAACAGGAACTACAGAGACAAGTATAACAAACATAAGACAAGAGATAGAAGAAAGAATCTCAGACACTGAAGATACTATAGAGGAAATAAACTCATCGATTAAAGAAAACAACAAATCCAACAAATCCTTAACACAAAACTCCAGGAAATCTGGGACACCATGAAAAGACAAAACCTAAGAATAATAGGGATAGAAGAAGGAGACGAATACCAGCTCAAAGGCCCAGAAAATATATTCAACAAAATTATAGAAGAAAACTCTTCCCAACCTAAAGAAGGATATTCCTATGAAGGTACAAGAAGCATACAGAACACCAAATAGACTGAATAAAAAAAATACCCTCACCGTATAATAATCAAAACACAAAACATACAGAATGAAGAAAGAATATTAAGAGCTGCAAAGGAAAAAGGGCAAGTAACATATAAAGGTAAACCTATCAGAATTACACCTGACTTCTCATTGAAAACCATGAAAGCCAGAAGGTCTTGCATAGTTCTGCTGCAAACACTAAGAGACCATGGATGCAAGCCCAGACTACTATACCGAGCAAAGCTTGCATTCACCATTGATGGAGAAAACAAAATATTTGAGGACAAAAACAGATTTAAACAATATGTAGCCACAAGCCCAGCCTTACAGAAACTACTAGAAGGAAAACCACAAACCAAGGAAGCCAACAACACCCACAGTAGCACAGACATCTGACAACGCTCCAGCAGCACAAATCAAAGAAGGGAAACACACTGACACTTCCACCAAAAAAAAATAATCAGAGTTAACAAGCACTGGTCATTAATATCACTTAATATCAATGGACTCAATTCACGTATAAAAAGGCACAGGTTAAGAGAATGGATACAAAAACAGGATCCAACATTCTGCTGTTTACAAGAAACACACCTCAACCACAAAGACAGACATTACCTCAGAGTAAAAGGTTGGGAAAAGGTTTTTCAATCAAACGGCCCTAAGAAACAAGCGGGTGTGGCTGTACTAATATCTAACAAAATTGACTTCAAAGTCAAATAAATCAGAAGAGATGGAGATGGACACTTTATACTCATAACAGGAATAATCCATCAGGATGAAGTCTCAATGCTGAATATATATGCCCCTAATATAAAAGCACCCATATATGTAAAAGAAACATTACTAGAACTCAAAGCACACATCAAACCCCACACACGAATAGTAGAATATTTCAACACTCCTATCTCACAAATGGACAGGTCAAACACATAGAAACTTAACAGAGAAATACGAGAACTAACAGATGTAATGAATCAAATGGACTTAATAGATATCTATAGAACATTCCACCCAAACAGGAAAGAATATACCTTCTTCTCAGCATCTCATGGAACATTCTCGAAAATTGATCACATACTCGGTAACAAAGCAAACATGCACAGATACAAAAAAAATTGGAGTGTCTTACCAGATCACCGTGGAGTAAAGTTAGAATTTAACAACAATTCCACCCCCAAAAAGCCTACAAACTCAAGGAAACTGAACAGTCAACTACTGAACCACCCCTGGGTCAAGGAAGAAATAAAGAAAGAAATTAAAGTCTTCCTTGAATTCAACAAAAATAAAGAGACAACATACCCCAACCTATGGGACACTATGAAAGCAGTGCTAAGAGGAAAGTTCATAGCACTTAGTGCCCATATAAAGAAAACAAAGAAAGCACACATTAGAGACTTAACAGAACACCTGGAAGCTGTTGAAAAAAAAAGAAGCAGACTCACCCAGGAGGAGTAGAAGACTGGAAATAATCAAAATGAGGGCTGAAATCAACAAAATAGAGACACAGAAAACAATGCAAAGAATCAATGAAACAAAGAGCTGGTTCCTTGAGAAAATAAACAAGTTCGACAAACCCCTATCCAAACTAATCAAAAGGCAGAGAGAGAATACTCATATTAACAAGATCAGGAATGAAAAGAGGGACATAACAACAGGCAATGAGGAAATTCCGAAAATTATTAGGTCTTACTACAAAAGCCTGTATGCCACAAAACTGGAAAATGTAAAAGAAATGGACAGTTTTTTAGATAAATACCATATACCGAAAAAAATCAAGACCAGGTGGACAGTTTAAATAGACCTATAAGTCGTGAGGAAATAGAAGCTGTCATCAAAAACCTCCCAACCGAAAAAAGGCCAGGACCAGATGGTTTTAATGCAGAATTCGACCAAAACTTCCAAGAAGAGCTAATACCTATACTCCTTAATGTGTTTTACATAATAGAAACAGAAGGGTAATTGCCAAACACTTTTTATGAAGCTACAGTTACCCTGATACCAAAACCACACAAAGACACAACCATGAAAGAGAATTACAGACCAATCTCACTCATGAACATCGATGCAAAAATTCTCAATAAAATACTGGCAAACAGAATCCAAAAACACATCAAAAAATCATCCAATATAATCAAGTAGGCTTCATCCCAGAGGGCTGGTTCAACATATGAAAATCTATCAATGTAATCCATCATATAAATAATCTGAAAGAAATAAAACATATGATCATTTCATTAGATGCTGAAAAAGCATTTGACAAAATTCAACACCCCTTTATGATAAAGGTCTTGGGGAGAGTAGGGATACAAGGTTCATATCTAAATATAATAAAAGCAATATACAGCAAGCCAACAGCTAACATCAAATCAAATGGAGAGAAACTCAAAGCCATTCCACTAAAATCAGGAACAAGACAAGGCTTCCACTCTCTCCATATCTCTTTAATATAGTGCTTGAAGTTCTAGCAATATCTATAAGACAAAATAAGGAGATCATGGGGATTCAAATTGGAAAGGAAGAAGTCAAACTTTTGTTATTTGCAGATGATATGATAGTGTACATATGTGACCCCAAAAACTCTACCAAAGAACTTCTACCGCTGATAAACACCTTCAGTGATATGGCAGGATACAAGATCAACTCAAAAAAATCAGTAGCCCTCATATACACAAAAGACAAGGAAACACAGTGGGAAATCAGAGAAACATCACCATTCATGATAGCCACAAGTAGCATAAAGTATCTTGGGGTAACACTAACCAAGGAAGTAAAAGATTTATTTGACAAGAACTTTAATACCTTGAAGAAAGAAATTGAGGAGGATACCAGAAAATGGAAAGATCTCCCATGCGCCTAGAATGGTAGGATCAATAAAGTAAAAATGGCAATTCTACCAAAGGCAATCTATAGATTCAATGCAATCCCCATCAAAATCCCAACAAAATTCTTCATAGACCTTTGAGAGAACAATAACTAACTTTATATGGAAAAACAAAAAGCCCAGGATAGCCAAAACAATCCTATACAATAAAGGAACTTCCAGAGGCATTACCATCTCTGACTTCAAACTCTATTACAGAGCTACAGTAATGAAAACAGCTTGGTATAGGCATAAAAACAGAGATGTTGACCAATGGAATCGAATCGAAGACCCAGATATTAATCCACAAACCTATGAACACCTCATATTTGACAAAGAAGCTAAAAGTATACAATGGAAGAATGAAAGCATTTTTAACAAATGGTTCTGGCATAACTGGATGTCAACCTGTAGGAGAATGAAAATAGATCCTTATCTATCACTATGCACAAAAATCAAGTCCAAATGGATTAAAGACCTCAATATAAATCATACCACACTGAACCTGATAGAAGAGAAAGTGGGAAGTAGTCTGCAATACATGGGCACATGAGACCACTTCCTATGTACAACCCCAGTGGCACAGACAATAAGAGCAACAATGAATAAATGGGACCTCCTGAAACTGAGAAGCTTCTGTAAAGCAAAGGACACAGTCATTAAGACAAAAAGGCATCTTACTGAATGGGAGAAGATCTTCACTAACCCCACATTAGACAAAGGTCTGATCTCCAAAATATACAAAGAACTCAAGAAACTAGACATTAAAATGCTAAATAACCCATTTAAAAATGGGGTAATGAGCTGAACAGAGAATTCTCAATAGAAGAAATTTGAATGGCCAAAAGATACTTAAGCGATCAGGGAAATGCAAATCAAACAACTTTGAGATACCATCTTACACTTGTCAGAATGGCTAAAATCAAAAACACCAATGCCAGCCTATGCTGGAGAGGATGTGGATTAAGGGAACTCTCATCCATTGCTGGTGGGAATGCAAACTTGTGCAACCACTTTGGAAATCAGTATGGTGGTTTCTTAGGAAATTGGGAATCAACCTACCTCAGGATCCAGCAATAGCACCCTTGGGAATATACACAAGAGATGCCCAATCATACTACAAAAGCAACCTAGGTGCCCCTCAGTGGAAGAATGGATAAAGAAAGAGTGGAATATATACACATTAGAATACTACTCAGTGGTAAAAAACAATGACATCTTGAATTTTGCATGCAAATGGATGGAAATAGAAAACACTATCCTTAGTGAGATAACCGAAACCCAAAAAGATGATTATGGTATGTACTCACTCATTAGTGGACCCTAGCCATAAACAAAGGGCATTAAGCTTATAGCTCACAAGCCCAGAGAAGCCAAATAGCAAGGTGAACCCAAAGAAAAACATATATAGATCCTCCTGGAAATTGGAAGAAAACAAGATTGCAGAGCAAAATTTGGACACATGGGAGTGGGGATAGGAGTTGAGGTGGGGGTGGATGTTGGTGAAGGGGAGAGGGGGAGGGAGAAGGGAGAAGGGACGGACTGGGGAGAGCTTGGGGGAGTGGGAAGGTAGAGATGGAGGAAGGGTGGATATTGGAGAAGGGAATAAGGTAACTACATTAAGGGAGTCATTTAAGGATTGGCAAGAGACTTGGCTCTAGAGGGGATCCCAGGTGTCCATGGGGATGTCCCCAGCTAGGCACTTAGGCAGCAGAGGAGAGGGTGCCTGAACTAGTCTTGTCCCATCGTCACATTGATGAATATCTTGATCATCACCATAGAAATTTCTTCCAATCGATGGAGATAGAGACAGAGACCCACATTCACATCAGAGCAATGGATTGAGCTCCCAAGGTCCAGTCGAAGAGCAGAAGGTGGGAGAAGATGATCAAGGAAGTCAGGACCACGAGGGGCTGGTCCACCAACTGAGACAGTGTGCCTGATCTAATGGGAGCTCACCAAATCCAGCTGGACCAGGACTGAATGAACATATGATCAAACCGGATCTCTGAATGTGGCTGCCAATGGGGACTGACTGAGAAGCCAATGATAATGGCATTGGGACCTATCTCTTCTGCATGTATTGGCTTTTTGGGAACCTAGTCTATTTGGAGGCATACCTTCCTAGGCCATGATGGAGGGGGGAGGGCCTTGGGCTTCCCACAGGGCAGGGTACCCTGCCCCCTCTTAAGGAAGCAGAGGAAGGGAGGAGGGGTAGTGAGGGAGCGGGAGGGGACTGGGAGAAGGGGAGGAAGTGTAAATGTTTGAATGAAAAATAAAAGAATATAAAAAAGAAAAAAAACAGAACCAAACTTTCCATAAAGAACATATACCTGAATCCCTATGCTCATTGTTGCACTGTTTACAAAATCCAAGTCATGGAATTGCCCTATTTTAACATCAATAAGTAAGTGGATAAAGAATGTGTGATAGTATATTCATGTATAAAATTCTCAAATGATAAATATAAAAGTCAAAAATAAATCCTGACATGAAAAACAACACCTTAGAAAAGCATATAAAAGAGATAAATTCATCTATATGAAATTTAAAAATATAAATGCATTGCTGGGCAGTGGTGGTGCATGCCTTTAATCCCAGCATTCGGGAGGCAGGGGCAGGCATTTCAAGGCCAACCTGGTCTACAAAAGCTAGTTCCAGAACAGGCTCCAAAGCTACAGAGACACCCTGTCTCGAAACCCACTCCAATAAAAAGATAAATGCACATATACAATAAAGTATATTCAGCCATACAATGAATGAAATTCTATCATTGGTATGAAAATGGATATTGCAATTATAAACAAATAAGACACTTCAGATAAACATCACATTTCTATCATATGTAGACCCAAGATTGGAAGACAGAAATAAATGGTCACTACTGTAGGGGGAAAGAACCAAGAAAGTGATGGATGTTAAATATTAATATTGTACTTTGTGTACATACATGAAAATGATATAATGAATCTATTATTTGGTATAGTTAATATACATTAAAAATTTTGAAAGCCTGAATAGGCTGAATTAAGTAGAAGAAAGGATATCTGAACTTGAACATGATTATGTGATCATATTTTCACATAAGAGTAGTGAAAAAAGAATCATGAGAAAACAAATCTCTGAGACATAAGATCTTTGTGAGACCATTATAAGACCAAACATCTGAAGTCGGGTGGTGGTGGCGCACGCCTTTAATCCCAGCACTCGGGAGGCAGAGGCAGACAGATCTCTGTGAGTTCCAGACCAGCTTGGTCTACAGGGCTAGTTCCTGGACAGGCTCCAAAGCCACAGAGAAACCCTATCTCGAAAAACCAAAAAAAAAAAAAAAGACCAAACATCTGGCTCACTGAGATACCTGAGGAAGGCAAGCTAAAGGCGAAGAGTATGTTAAACCTATTCTGTGGAAAACAGCGGAAATTTCCCCATATTTTAGGAAAGTCATAAATATGCAAGTACAGGTGGTCTTTATTTCTTATGAATCTGACCAAGAGAACCTCTTTACAGCATGTTATGACTAAATAACCACAAGTGCAGATCAGAGAAAGAATATAAAAATCTGTGAAGCAGAAGTGCCAAATCACATTTAAGGGCAAACTAATTAGTTGAAAAAGCATTTCTCTCACCAGAAAATTTTTTTCAAAAATCATTTAATTTCTATTTATTTCATAATAACATGAGGTATTTCAAGGGGCACAAATTTTGTAGAAATTAAGCACACAACTTTGCATTCACTCATTTGTACACATCACACATGAACAAATACACTAACAGAAAGACAGACTTGGAGAAAAGGGAATATACATATATTATTTCTTTAAAAAGTTTTTTAATTCGAAAAAGTGATAAAGTCATATGTCCTAAAAACCTTCACTCTTCATTTTCATATGTAAACATAAATATCAAATTTAGTTATGTATTAGCATCATACTAAAGTACACCACAGACAGTGTAAGAATTAGTACAGTACGTAACAGAGATTGACAATATATCTGTATACAAAACATGCTCCTCAAACATTGAGGTGTTATTACGATACTAAAGTGTGAACTTCCAGTGTAATACTGACCTCTTGGTGGGCGAGTCTATGGAATTTACAGAAATATTCCCCCAGGGACATCAAATGAGGATTCCCTTTCTGTAGCATCTATTGGAATGTAATTACTCCTGTAAAAGCAGAAGTGACTCTGAAAACTTGGAGTAAACACGACTTCAATAGCCTTCCAAGGTTCCCAACTATCCTGAACCTTCATGGCCATCACTGAGGTTGAAGGAAAGAAAGAAGTCACTTAGCATACAATTTCTGGACTTTCCAAGGCCCCACTAGAACTCCATGACTTGCCCCTATCCAGCTAAAAACTTGACAAGGGACCAATATGAAAGTAAACCGACATTCTTAATGTCAACACAATAGTTTTTTTTTTCAAGTCAACATGTGCAAAGTAGCAGTAACTGTCCATTTCAGAAACATTTAGTACGTCTCATAGTGTTTGATTTTCCTCAGCAACTGCTGTTGTCTTGCATGCAGTCTCTCCCTTTCCATCAGGAGCTTGCACTCATCAGCCTGCAGGGTGTGAATGTACTCTGTGGCCTTTTTCAGGATGACCACCTTGGCGGCCTTCTCATTGTGCACCAGCTCAGGCACAAGGTCCCTGAGGATCAGGAAGCTGGAGCGCATACTGTCACGGCGTTGGCGTTCCATCATGTTGTGGTTGCGGCGACGCTCAATGTCTTCCAACTCTGAGTTGCGGGGACCCAGTCTTGTAGGCTTCAGTGGGAGGATGCACTTGAGGGACCCTAGTGAAGCCTGGCTCTTGAGCTTCTTGTGCGGCGGCGCGTCCTCGCTGTGCACATAGGGCAACGGTGGCGCAGCGTAGTTGTGCTGCTCATGAATGAGTACGCAGCGCTTGAGGATCAGCTCGCTGGACTGCGCGCGCCCGGGGCCCAGCGCTGCGTTCCCAGGACGCGCCGCGGTGGGGAGCCTGGAGACAGTCTTGGAGGACTGGGTCTCCTCCACCGTGACCACATCGATTTCCTCTTCATCTTCTTTCTCAGTACCTGAGTTGCTCAGGATGTTCTCTCCGGAGGTGCTGGAGGCCTGGTGGTCACCACGGCTGACTGCAGTGCCGGCAGCGCCAGCACTAGCGGGGATGGCCGGTACCGGCACCCACTCGCGCTTGTTCGCTGGGAAGAAGACCACGGCGGGGTCCATGCACTCTGAGTCCAGGTGGGCGAGCTCTGTGAGCCAGGCGGCTTTCCCACGCCCCACACTCGCTGTTCTGCTGCGCGCGTGGCCCGCAGAACTGGCTGCGGCAGTCGCTCTGGGGGCCGAGGTGCTGCGGCCGGCGGGCAGAGACCCAGAGCCGTTTGGCAGCTTCTTGCTTACCGCACTCTCCAGCTTCCCCCGGGTGGAGAAGCCACTCCACATGCAGTCCTGAAGAATGACCGGGTTGCTGGTGAGGCTGCGGAGTCCTCCCAGGCCGAAAACATCCTCCTCGGCCGGGTTACCCCATAGGTCGGCCTCAGGCAGCAGCATCTCGGTGGCCCAGTTCACCGGCTCCTGGCTGTGCTCCGCTAAGGCACCGCTGGGTGACAAGCGAGGCGTAGGCAACAGTTCAAACTTCTTCCAGATGTCCTCCCCCGGAGGCGTCGAGTTGCGACCGCCAAAGTAGACGTCATCTTCTTCCGGATAGAAGCAGGGCTTCAGCGAGTCAAACTCCAGGTCTGAGTTCTTGCAGATCATCCCGGGCATGGTGGATGTAGTGCAGCTGAGCATCCCTTAGTCTCCAGCTGGCGACTAAATACTTCTTTCTTCTCAGCTCTTTTTACATATAGGGGTGCTTCTGTCCCGTGGGGGTCACACAGGGTGTGGGACTCAATCAACCTCCAACACTCTCCAGGACTACCAAAGGACCTAATCTGAGGCTTTTCTGTGCTGGAATCTCTGGTGGGCTTTAGGGACAGAGGGTTCCTCCTGGTGGCTGCAGTCTGATTGCCCTTGTGCCTAACTAGGGCTCTCCTGGCTGCAACCCAGTTCTAAGGAGCAACTTCCCAGGAGCATTGTGTGCTGTGCCTTCCTCCTCCACCCTTCTTTGAATCCACCCACCAGGTTCAGACAGATGATTGTCACTTCATGTGAAACTTTCAAGGACAGAAGGGCACTGATGATGCCTTTCAAATTCCCAAAGAAAACAACTTTCCACCGAGATTAGTATACACAGCAAGATTACCTTCCAGAATAAATGGAGAAATATGATCTCAGAGAAACATAAGTTGTGGGAATGCAGGACCACTAGATGAACATTAAGGGGGTGTTTAAGGAAACCTCTGCTCAGAAGACGAAGAAACATAGGCACTAGCATGACTGCTCCTGAATGAAAGTATCCCATTATAAGAGTAGACATGCAAATGAGAAAAGGAAAGGAATCAAACATTACCAGTGCAACAAAACATAAAACTTGTAAAATGAGAGGAAAAAATGAACTCGGAATATTTGAAACAAGAAGAATAAAATTATAGTTATTACCCAGTTATTACAATGAATATAATAATCTTAATTCTCCAACTAAAAGACACAGAGAATCTACTTGAGCTAAGACACTCTAGAAGTATGTTGTTTACAAGAAAATAATATCTCTACAAAGAAACAGACTAAGTGAAAATATGGAAAATGATAATCCAACAAATGTAATCAAGCAGGAGTAGTCATAATCATAACCAGCAAAATAGACTTTAAGACACAAAAAATGTCACTATACACTGAACAAAAGAAGAACTCATGAAGAAGATATAACTAAGGGTTGGGAAGTAGTAGAATGCTTGCCTGGTATGGGCAAGGATCTGAATTTGATCTCCGCACCATAAAAAGAAGATATAACTACTATAAATGTAGATACTCCCAATGCTGATATCCCTAATTTTATAAACCCACCACTAGTCATAAGGTCTCATTAAAATAATGGCATGTCACTTACATGCCCCAATTCAAATATACCCATTGAAAATGATAGATCTTCAATGCCAAAAATTAGATAAGAAACATCAGAATTGTACTATATGTAGTAAGATGACTTAGAGAATCTACATAATATTCCATTCAACAGCTACAGAATACACATTTGATTATAAGCACTTTAACATACCCCATGTATTAAGTCTCAGATAAATTATTATTGAATTAAAATAAAATAATTTATTGCGTTTTATATATATATATATAATCTCAATGGAATTAAAACAGAAATCAATAGCAAAACAAACTATTCATACATGCTGTGGTTAGACAACATAATAGTTCATGACTTGTGAATTATTAGAGAAGTCAAGGTAGAAATTATCAAATTCTTCTAATCAAATGAAAGTGTGTATATTAGTCATATAGAGAGATTTTTAAAAAATACTTGAAATGCATCCCAAGGACTTATAAAGAAAAGACCCAAACCAAATTCCATATCAGTACAAGAGGAATAACAAATAGTACAGAAAAATAAATGAAAGAGAAACAAAAAAAAGATTAATTTAAAGGTGGTTATTATAAAAAAGGATAAGGAGAACCATCTTATTAAATTTATCAAAAGAAAGGGACCTTTATTTTATAGCTAGGGTCCACTAATGAGTGAGTACATACCATAATCATCTTTCTGGGTTTGGGTTACCTCACTCAGGATAGCGTTTTCTATTTCCATCCATTTGCATGCAAACTTCAAGATGTCCTTGTTTTTTACCGCTAAGTAGTATTCTAATGAGTATATAATCCACACTTTCTTGATCCATTCTTCCAT
>PVIU01030718.1:0-15745 GCA_004026605.1 Ondatra zibethicus | reverse complement strand
AAGGTACATATGGGATATACTGCTGACATAGCCTTTGCACCTCCTAGGAATGAATTCCATTGCACAGGAGAAGGTATGTCAGTTCAGTTACTGGGCCTCCTTTGATCGGTCCACACACCATGAAGTGGAGACCTGATTGGGAATAAGACCTTCTACCTAATATGCTTAAATAAAATAAAAGGGGGAACTGCAGGGAGCCACAGGCAAAACGCCATTACAAGATGGCGATTTCACCCTGGCAGTTCAGAGGTAAACAATTCCATATTTGGCAATGCTCCAGGACTGAGTGTCCAGGCGCTTCCCGAATGCGTTTCAACCTTGTGGTCCCTATCCAATCCTGAGGGTCCTGGTGTCCACAGGCTTATCTGCAGCCAATTGAGGTTCGAACCGTGTCTTTTTTCCCTATATAAGCAGCCTCCATTTGGAGCTCATCCCTTTCGCATCCCCTTTGCCCCTTTGTCCCCTTCGCCTTCCCCTCTCACTTCTGCACTCCCTACCTTTTGCTTTCCCTCCCTCTTTTCCCCGTAAAACTTTCAACCGAGAGGCTCTCTAAATAAAGCGTGATACGGGAAGAATCCTGAGTGTGGTTGTATTCCTGCTGGTCGGGGGTCGACTAGAGTCAACCATGTTGGTGCCAATTTGTTGGAGGGAGGCTGCTTTTTCCCCAGCTTCCTAGACTCCCAAAATAATCACACAAAAACTGTATTATTTAAATCACTGCTTGGCCCATTAGCTTTAGCTTTTTACTGGCTAAGTCTTACTTATTATTTTAACCCATCTCCATTAATCTGTGTATCACCATGAGGTCATGGCCTACAAGTAAACTTTTCAACACATCTGTCTCTGTTGGATCCATGGCTTCTTTCTGACTCTGCCTCCCTTATTCCAGCATACCATTTAGTTTTCTCTACCTACCTAAATTCTGCTCTCTCTACAGGCCAAAGCAGTTTCTTCATTCATTAATAATCACAGAATACAGAGGGAAATCCCACATCACAATTGAACAAAGGATTAAGGGGCAATGACACTTTTGGTTAGTTTGGAGAATTCTGTGGATGTATGGTAATATTATTTGAAATTACAACTTGGTTATGTGATGGCTAATATGAATATCAAAATTTATAAAAAATAATCTCAATTTTATTTGCAATCAATTTGATGTCATTTGATTTCTGATGTACATGATTGTTGTGGGAGGTCCTTCTGACTATGTGTTACCTTTATTGGTTAATTAATAAAGAAACTGCCTTGGCCTGTGATAGGGCAAAATATAGAGGTAGTTAGCATATATGGCTAAGTCCATCAACCAAATCAATTTTTTTACCCTACCATGGGCGAAGGCAGCTTCTTTATTAATTATTTACTTAGGTAGGAAAAAACTAATCTGAATGCTGGGAGAAAGAAGGCAGTGTCATAGAAGTCTTATATCCCCACTGGAGACTGATGCTGTAACTTTCCCTGGTAAGCCACAGCTACATGGTGATACACAGATTCATGGAGATGGGTTAGTTCAGGATATGAGTTAGCCAGAATTATGCTTAAGCTATTGGTCAATCAATATTTCAAATAATATGGTTTCTGTGTGATTATTATGGGACTGGGCTGGACGGAAACCTCCTACAACAAATTGGTGCCAAAAAGAAAAATTGAAATCCACTTAAAAGCTGAGAGAGTTTGGGAAGAATTTCTAGGCAGAAGAGGAAGAAGAAGAAGGAGAAGAAGAAGAAGAAGAAGGAGGAGGAGGAGGAGGAGGAGGAGGAGGAGGAGGAGGAGGAAGAACAACAACAACAAAAACAACAAGAACAAGAAGAACAAGAAGAAGAACAAGAACAGGAAGAACTAGAAGAACATGAAGAAGAGGAGGAGGAGGAGGAAGAAGAACTTAAGCAAGGCTTTACACCATGGCTCCTTTAAGGGAGGTTTTCCTAATTCAGTGATAGCAGAAAAAAAGCTGTGAGGTTCTGAAACAGCAGCTTTTTTTCTGGGCCATACTGCCAAAATGAACTCTGGCTCTTTCAGGAGGCTGAGCATTTAAATGGGGTGTGTGGGCAACATGATGTGAGTTACTTGGTGGCAGCATGTGCCAACTGGTTGTCAGAGTTCAGGTGGTGAGGATGGCTCCCACGTGGTAGTCTCAGAGGCATTGAACAAACTTCTGCTATGTTGAACTGAGCAGAGCAAGCAAGCAGGGCCATATTTGGCCTAGTAATGCTGCCGCTTATGTTTTTAAGATGCACTTGGCATTTTTAGAAGTCATCCTGGTCAGAAAATGATTAGAGATATGCAATAAAGACAGATTGAGACATAAAAGACCTCCAAACAATATACAGTATGTTTTAAAAAATATACATAAGCTTGGAAGAGAGAAGAAAAACTATAGAGAGTTATAAAAAGAAGTAAATGGTTTAAAAGAGAAAAGAAACAGTAAATGTAATATAAAAGTGTATAGACAGTCATAGATTAAAGGAGTAAAGAAAATAAAATGAATATTAAAAAGTAATTGAATAAAAACAAATAAGCCAGATAAAGATAAAATATACACAGAGGATCTGGACTATGTATATTACTGTGTTTCTTTGAATTTTTGGACTACAGAAAAATTTTATTGTGGGGGCTGCTGAGATAAACCAACAAAAAGGTATTTTGTCTTAAAAATTTGGGACTAAGAATATGTTGCTTTGGAAAAGAGGTTCTTCTTTTGTTTCCACAGAGGATGAGAACCTGTGGAATCATTAAAGACTAATGTGGTTTGATAAGCTAAGACCACCTGAAAGGTCTCCATAAATCTCCTCCCAAATTACTTTGACGCCAAAAAGGCAGGAAGCAGTTTGGAGAAAACTATGCCCAAATTCCCTAAATGACTGTTTATAAATATTTGTTTATATTTAAAGGGGTATATGATATAGAGATGAAAACTTTGTATTTGTATGGAACTTGGTCTATTGATACAAATTCAAGGTAAATTTTGTTATATGAAGATTTTTGCTCTTGATTAAGACATTGTGTTTGTGAAGTTCATTAAAAATTTAATATGTAGTTATGAAATACAGGTTAATAGATAATCATATACAATAGTCAAGCTTGTAGTCGTGTTAGTTAGGTTTTCTAGATATATAGAGATGCATTTCAGTTAGATAGGTATTATTCAAATCATTCAGAGACCTTCAGAATATAGCATTTAAAATGTTTTAATAACTTAGGACTTTTCATGACAATAAGACAAATCTTCTCTCAGCACCAATTATTTCAAGAGGAAGATGGGCATCGAAGAGATTTCTTATGGAGTTTACTAAACATTTGGGCAAGAAACTGCTCTTGCCTGGACTGCTTGATGTTATGCTGTGTGATCAGGACATGAGGGTCCCATGGAAAGATGACTGGTGAAGTTGCCTAAAAAGGGTGAAACAGTCCTCCTGGGTTCCTGATTTATACAAGAGTCTGCAAGACATTCTGCAGACACAGAAGAAAGTGACTGATAAACAGCCTATATAGGCAGAACACTCTTTTAAATTTCCTGCTTCATGGAAAATTCTGCTGGATACTATGGGCCTATGGCCTGAAGATTAGATGCAATAACATTACAGAAAAACTTTGGGTGACTGTCCAGGTAGCGAGATGTCCCTTTAATTCTATAGTTTTGGAAGTTTCTTACAATGCAATTCCTGTTTTCTTAGGTAATATATCATTCTGGAGTCTTTGATGGAGTAGAAGAACAAATACTTATGATTATAATGATTATAATTTTCCTCAGTTATGATAAAATATATATATAAATGTCATAACTGTAATTCTTGCTTGATACCTGTTTTGTTATATGTCATTTTACTATATTAAAATTTAAACCTTCCTTTTTATGTAAACAGAAAAGGGGAAATGGTGTAGGAGGTCCTTCTGTCTATGTGTTGCTTTTACTGGTTAATTAATAATGAAACTGCCTTGGCCTGTGACAGGGCAAAAGGATAGAGGTAGGCAGGGAAAACTAAACTGAATACTGGGAGAAAGAAGGCAGAATCAGAGAAAGTATGTAGACCCACTGGAGACTGTCACTGGAACTTTATCCGGAAAGCCACAGCCACCTGGTGATACACAGATTAATGGAGATGGATTAGTTTAGTATATGAGTTAGCCAGAAATATGCTTAACCTATTGGTCACATAGTATTGCAAATAATATGGATTCTGTGTGATTATTGTGGGACTGGGCTGGATGGAAACCTCTTACAACACATGATAATCTTCTAAAAAAGTTTAGGGTTTGCTTATTTGAGTACAAAGTAATTTTGACACAATATTACTCTAAATTTGTATATGGCAGCTTTTAAAATGGGCACTATTTTTACCAACTTCTAATCTGTTAGAGGGCTAATAATCAAAATGTATGAATAACTCAAGAAACTGACACCTAAATACTAAATAATCCAAATTAAAAAATAGAGTACAAATCTGAACAAACAAATAATTCTCAAGAGAAGGATCTCATTGACAAATGATATTTAAGGAATTACTCAACATGCTTAGTCATCAGGGAAATGCAAATCAAAATGAATCTGAGATACCATTTTACAACTCTCAGAAAGGCTAAGATCATAAACAGTGAGGACAGATTATGGAGAAGAGTATTTGGAATATGGGAACACTGCTCCACTGCTGGTGGAATTACCAATTTGAACAGCCACTTTGGAAATCAGTATGAGTTTTTCTCAGATATCTAGGAATCAATCTACCTCAAGACACAGCATTATCACTCTTGAACATATACCCAAAGAATGCTCAATAATACCAAAAAAGACACTTGTTGAACTATGTTCATAGTAACATTATTAGTAATAGCCACAGCCTGGAAACATCCTAGATGCCCATCAACTGAAGGGTAGATAAAGAAATTCTGGTACATTTACACAATGGAGTATTACTCTGCTGTAAAAACAATGAACTTCAATTTTGCAGACAAATGGATGGAATTAGAAAAAGAGTTCATCCTGAATGAGTTAACCGGGACCCAGAAAGATAAACACAGTTTGTACTCACCCATAAATAGATACTAGATGTAAAGCAAAGGATAAAAAGACAACAATCCACAGTTCCAGAGAAGCTAGAGAACAAGGAAGTCCTCAAGATAAATGAATGGATATCCCTGGGGAGGGAAAATAGATTAGATCTCCTGTGTAAATTTGGATGGGGGAGGTAGTAGAGGGGAGGGAATGGGGGATAAGAACATAAGGGAACAGAATGAGCTACTTGGGGGATGGATATGGTAGGAAAGCAATGAAAGAGATATTTTGATAGAGGGAGCAATAATGGAGTTATGAAGAATCCTGGTGATAGTGAAATTCCCTGGAATCCACAAGGATGACCACAAAAAATCTCCTAGCAATAATGAAGAGGGTGTTGGAACTTGATTTCACCCATTGTCAGATTGGTTTCTTCCTCAACTGTTATCATAGAATCTTTGTGCAGTAACTGAAGGAAGCAGATGTAGAGATCCACAGCCAAGCACCTGGGTATACTCAGGGTATTCATTTAAAAAGAGGGTAGAGGGATTATATGAGCAAGGATGGTCAAATCATGATGGGAAAATTCATAGGGATAGCTGACCTGATCTTTTCAGAACTCACATTATCTAGACAAGCAGCTAGGGAGCACACATGAGACAGAACTTGCCCTTCTGCATGTGGGTGACAGTTGTGTTGCTTGGTCTGTTTGAGGGTTCCCTGGCAATAGATCCAGGACCTATCTCTCATGTTTAAGCTGACTTTTTTGAACCCATTACTTATAGTGGGATGCCTTGCTCAGCCTTGATGCAGGGGGGAGGGTCTTGGTTCTGTCTCAACTAATTGTGCCAGGCTTTGTTGGCTCATCATAGTAGGCCTTATCCCCTTTGAAGAGTGGATAAGGGGTACGTTGGAAAAAGGTGAGAGGAAGTGGTAGGAAGAGTAGGAGGGGGACCTGTGGTTGATATGTAAAATGAATAAAAAAGTTAATATTAAAAAAGGAAATGTTCAACACCTTAACCAGCAGAGATATGCAAATCAAAATAACTCTGAGATTGAATTTTACACTAGTCAGAATGGCTAAGATCAATAATTCTAATGATCATGTTTTTAAGAATATTGAAAAAGGCACACACTCCTCCATTGCTGATGGGATTGGAAATATGTACAGCTTCTATGGAAATATTTATTGAGCATTTCCTTCCTAAAATAAAGAAGGTGCTGCTCAGAAAGATGTGGATCAATTTACCTCAAAATCTTACCATATCATTATTGGGTATATAACCCAAATGATGCTACATCCTACCATAGGAACACTTACACAACCATGTTCACTGATGCTCTATTCATATTATCCAGAAATTGAAAACACCCTAGATATCCCTCAAGAGAAGAATTGATCAAGAAAATTTGGTACATTTATACAATACAGTATACTCAGTTCCTTAAAAATTTTGCTTTGAAATTTGCAGACAATAGGTGAAATAAAAATAAAAATATCCTAGGCCACCTAATCTAGACCCAGTAAGATTATTATGCTATGTATTCATTTATATCTGAATATTGACTATTAAATAAATGATAACCAAGCTACAATCTGTAGACTCAGAGAGAAAACCCATAGAGGAACGGACCAGGGGGAGGTTGGACAGATAGATTTTGAGGGTTTGTGCCCTATGTTTGAAAACAGGAGAATGAAGAAAACCCAAGGTCAACTAGTAGATGTCTTCAGACTAGCATATGGGTTGATAACTAGGCCAGGCTGATTTCTGTCCCATCAGCTCAGGAATCAGGGGCTAAGACTGTTCTGAGTGGCCTGGACAGTGATGACAGTGGTGGTAGTGGTGGCAGCAAGAGGACCATTTATAAGAGGTCAAAAACGGAAAACAAAAACAAAGACAAAAATATCCAAACAGCATGAGATGACCACCTAAAAGTGGCCTAAAAAACAAACAAACAAACAGAACAAAAACAACAAAAAACCAAAGAAAATCCAAACAGCATGAGCAGACCACTTTTGAGTGGCCTAAAAACAAAAAATCAGAACAGTGCAAGAGACCCCTTCTGAGTGGACAACTTAGGTTTTTAGCTATGGGACGCAACCAGAGTTGAATGGGAGTAAAACAGTCTTGAAGAAAGGAACCTCACCATTTGCAGTGATAGGGCAGGCACAGGATGTTGGAAAGTGGTCTGAGTCCAGGGTCCCCATGTGTCCTCAGCTGGCCTGCCTGCAAGTGGCAGGAAACATGAAGAGAGCCTGCCCAAGTCATGCACCAAAGGCATTGTTTTATAAAGAAATAGATGGTGGGGGACCGGTCATACAAGGGGCAGCAGTGGGCCACCTGAGTCCTCAGCTGAGTAGCTGTGGGTCACCCAAGATACCTTGGAGGGACCCCTTGGTGGGTGGGAGACAGCAGTGGTGGAGAGACAGACAAATACATTATGCAGATAGTGTTTGGTTATAGTTTATTAAGTAGGTTATGGAGGGAAAAGGGAAGGGGGAAGAGGAAAAGGTGAGAAGGGAGAGAGGCAATAGTTACCTCTTCAGAAGAGGGACAGGAAGAGAGAGGGCTGGGTGGAGAGGTGGCAGGGGATCCACTGGCCTTGGTGGAAGGAGGGTTTGGGAGTGGGCAGAACTT
This sequence comes from Ondatra zibethicus, assembly GCA_004026605.1. Lineage (NCBI taxonomy): Eukaryota > Metazoa > Chordata > Mammalia > Rodentia > Cricetidae > Ondatra > Ondatra zibethicus. Next base: position 8,116 of record PVIU01030718.1, on the reverse strand, counting down.
GTCTCTTAAAAGGCCAGGGTAATCAGGTGACAAGGAAAGTCAGCAAAATAATAATATGTGGGAAGGTAGATGGAATATGATGTTGAGAGATGGAATAATGGGAGAAAGAAATGACATTAAGGGGCATTAGAGGTATGGTATGGAAAAGCATTGCAGAGCAAACTTCTTAAAATATAAAAGCCAATACAAAGGAAGTCCCAAATTAATGAGGGACAATTTTCAACTTGCCATCTCTTATCACCAAATGAAGGTGCTACTACTGGACATCTAGTATTGGTTACATCCAGTAGAGTGTTATCCAAACAGGTTCTATAGTAATCCCCTCAAACCCCAGGTGGTTGTCATGACAGTAAGTTGCTCTACACAAATGAATATCAAATCTTAATTGCTGAAGAAAATGCCCACAGAACTCACTAAATATGGAAAGGGTAAGCTAGTGTCTACATAGAAGATTCTACTCCCTGTGTTCTAAGGTCTATGTTATAGAAAGTAACTCTGTAGGATACCAGAAGAGAAACAGCTGTATGAACTCAGCCACAAAATCTTTGATCTATAATGTCTCCTGCCTGAAATATATACTAGGACAATGGTTACATAATGCTTGTGGGAATAACCAATGAATGTCTGATTTGACTTCAGGCCCACTTCAGGAGATGGAACCCAAACCCAGCACCACTTGTGTGACCAACAACCAAATACTAAATCTCTCAGCTAGCTACGATAAAAAGCAAATACTACCAGTATAAAAAATAGTAACAGTATAATGTCTCAGCTGTAATCAAAGATGCTTCTTTCTGAAGCAGATGGGAAAAACAAAACCCCCAAATTATCCATATGCAGAAAGAGATTATGTAACACAGAGAACTAAATGGGATGTCTCTATCAAGTCTCTACACAACCCAGAGGTAAGGGAACTCTGAAGAAGAGGAGGTAGAAAGAGTGTAATAGTCAGAGTGGATTGAGGTCACCAGGGAAAAAAGTCACTCTAAATCACCTGAGCAAAGCTCATATATCAACTCGCAGAGACTGAATTAGTAATAACAAGCCCTACATAAGTATACAGTAGATCCTCTGTGTAAATATTATACATCTCAGTTTAGTATTCTTATGCAAATCCTAAGTGTATGAATTAGTGGGGCTCTGATTCTTTTGACTCCTATTGTTGTTCTTGTTTGCCTTGTATACAATTGATGGGATGTTTTCTATTTTATCTTATTCGTATTTATTTTTTATGTTTTGTTGTTATTTCTTAGAAGCCTGTTTGTTTCTAAAAAGAGAAAGGAAGTGAATCCATATTCAAGGGAAGGTCAGGTGGAACTGGGTGGAATAGATAGACAGGAAATTCTAATCAAGGCAGTGTAGGAAAAATTAATATATTTTTAATAAATGTTTCAAGAAATTGTTTCATGATTTCATGCTTAGAAGAGTGATATTTCTTTTAAATAATTATTAAAGACCAGAAATATAGTCATGTATCTTCAATTATAGCACTTGTCAGGAAAAGGCAGGATGATAATGAGTTCAAATTCATTTTGAATTTTTAGTAAGTTTGAGGGCAGCTTGGACATCATTGACACTTTTTTTTAGGAAAACAACATGAAAAGTTACAAAATGATTCACTGTTTTAAATTAGCTATGAGCCATCAAGACATGATTAACAATTTGTTTGCAAAGTTCTCTTCATTTTTAACTTTGTAAAAAAGTTGGTTTGAGAAAAAATTGCAATAAATGTTTCATTTATTATTGTAAATGTAGGTTTGTGTGTCTGTGTATGCAGAAGCTTTTGAATGCCAGAATGTGAGCCTCAATATATATATTAAAACTTGGGTCCTTACAAAGAGTACTAAGGGTGCTTAAACTTCTCTATGTTTATAAAAATTTTAAAATTAATAGCCTAGTGGTCATGGAAGTAGTTTCAAGAAACCATAAAATGGAATACTTTCTCTCAGTTCTTAGATACTAAATAGTACTGGAACCTAATTTTTTTTTACAAAAGAAGCAATAGAAACTATATTTATCAAATTGCATAAATTAAACTATACATGCCATAAAACATTTACTTAATAATCTTATATAAATGTGACAAAAATTAACCTACAGCTTCATTAATTCTCATGTAAAGACTTTTAAAATGTAGATGTGAGAAAGAAGTATTGATTTGGCTTTGCTGTAAAAAGAAGTCTGACATCCCAATTCATTCTCTAAGATCAACAAGCCACCCCAGATTTATTGGAGAAATGAAAATGTAGGTCACAACACTATCTCCCAGTTTGGAAAGACAAACCAGTATATACATGGCGTGGGAAGACCTTATGTCTATGTCTTCCTTTTATTGGTTAATGAATAAATCTGTTTCAGCTAGTAGTTTAACAGAATAGACATAGGTGAGTGAAGGCATAAGTCATAAAACAATCCCACACCAGTTTGGAATTGTGATTAATAAAATGGTTATTTATTTAAAGGGAAAATCTTACAGATCACTATCCCAGACAACAGCCCTCTGCATGATCAGGAACAAAATCTAACAGCCGGAAGCCGGAAGGAAGAGAGCAAGCACACGCAGCCACTGCTTTGTAAAATAAAAGAGACCATGCCCCAGTGGGCTGGTATCTTAAAGGGTATTGGCTGAAGGAGGGGAATTAGCCTCCACAGCACCTCTACCTTTTGTTTAAGTAAGAGAGTTCCAAACCCAATACAAAACAATATACACTAGGAACAGATATCAAGTATAAGATTAGAATTACAATCAGCATAAATATTATTAAGCAAGGAACATATGCTAAATGTTTTAGCAAACATTCTATCGTAAGGAGTCAAAGTCTTGTATTGGAGATGGCTTGGATAGATCATCCTCCTATGATTATCTTATCTTCAACCCTATCGAAGGCCTGAGTAGGGAGATAATATTACTTAAGCAGCCAGGAAGTACAATCTAGTAGCTTCCAAAGCCAGCAATATATGACAGAGACAATTAGCTACCTGAGCAATCACCCAAAATCTCATTTTGCAACATTGAAGCAACCAACTTTGGCTATGGCCTAGAATAACTGACAGACCATTTTCAAAGGCAAAAAATTTTTCAAAACCATCTTACCCTGTCTCAGCAAGATTTGACAGTCCTTTTTATCCATTTCTGGATACTATATCTTGTGAGTGGTTGAGGCATGGGCATTTCTTTGCCCAAAGGCCAGTTTTTGCCAAGAAGTAAACAGGCTCCAAGTGGAATGTCTTTGGTGCTCAACATTCTCCTGGGAATAGATCGGTGCTGCCAGGAGCAATTATGTCTCATGTCAACAAAACTCTAAGTTATTTAAATGCCATGTTCCACAGATCCTTGAAATAGTTGAAGATTATCTTCTATACAGAATATAATCTCCATGTATCTAAAGAACCTGAATAGTCTAACCATAAGTATGACAAACATAGATGACTATTGATCTATAATTCTTAATACCTGTCTAACTTAAAGACAAAGACAATAAACAACTGTGCAATAAATGAGGACAATGACCTCCAAATTTAAACAATGTACAAGTATCTTGATCAGAAGCAGAAATGTACACTGCAATATGGTAAATATATATGTGTATCAATACATAAAAAATGTTTTAAACAGAGATAGAAGCATGCATGCATACAATATTCAATATAATTTAACTTTGTATCAATATACAAGAATCTATACCAATGTAATTGTCTGTAAACAATAACTCACAAATACCAATCTATTATCCCATCATCCAATTTTCCGTCTTTTTTTTCAAAAAGGTCCCTGAGCTTATAAAATTCCTCCCCCAACCCTCAAACGTATACCAATTATAATCAACCCCTAAATGATGTCCCTAAGCCTGAGGACAAACTTTTCTAGGAGAGGGGATGTCGTCTTCTAGAATTACTTCCAGCTGTCATGGGGGCAATGTTCTTTCTAGGGGATCCTGTGAAAGTAAAATGATGGTTACCTTTCAGGATTAATGTCTGGTAAGAGTGCAAATAGTCTCTGAGTATTTTGTGGAAGTCTGGCCAAAATGTTGTAAACGATGTGCACCATTTCAGCTAACCAAGTTGGAACCATCTTGTGCGGCTGGTACCCAAAACAGGTCTTGTAGTAGCGCTATCAGTGTCATGATGTCATATCAACCAGGTGGAGTTGTTGTTATCGGGCCCCGTCTTCTTCCTGGAAACTTCAAAGATTATTGTAGGAAAATTCATTGGTCATTGTGGAAAACTTAAACATTAATTGTATAGACATATACAGACATATATATTCAATGAAAGGTATGATAAAGACAAAAATAGATACGAAGAAAAGCAAAGATATTTTCTAAATACTTTTTTCTTTCTGTCCCACATCAAACGGCTCTTGACATGAGATAGAATCTCTGGGTTTTTTCTTTTAACAACACATTTGGATTTAAGGAAGCACAGAACCATTGTCCAACTCTAAAACCAGATCTATATATTCATAAACATATACATACATACATATACATACATACATATATACATATATATGTGCATATATATATATATAAAGGTATTCATTGTATCATTTGTACTTACAAACCATATTTGATTTTCTTGATGATCCTTATTGGATAGTTATTTTTCTACCTCTCATCATTCAAACATCAGGGGTTTCTTGAATTTTTGAAGATGAGTACTTTCCTGCAAAGACAAGAACAGGAACCTGCCAGCATCCTAAATGATTTTTACCACCTGTATGGTTATCACCAGTGTGAAGCTGTCAATTCTCTGTTTCAATAGTTTTCTCCTTTTCAAAGTGAATCTTTATTAATTTTGATGGTATCCATAATTTTTTATATCCTGTGGATATAAGAGCAAAACCCCTTCCCCAACGTAGTACATTTCCTGGTTTCCATTGTGAGATCAACACATCTTCTGTAGGAGGTTCTTCTTCATTTGTATTGCTTTCATTGGTTAAATAAAGAGACTGCCTTGGCCTTTTGATAGGGCAGAAATCAGGTAGGCGGAGTAGACAGAATGGAATGCTGGGAGGAAGGGAAGTGTGGCAGATGCCATGCTTCTCTGGCCTGAGATGGATGTAGGTTAGAATCTTCCCGGTAAGCCATGACCCCGTGGTGATACACAGATTACTAGATATGGGTAGTTTAAGATGTGAGAGTTGGTCAAGAAGAGGCTAGATATAATAGCTCAGGCAGTGTTTACATGAATATAGTTTCTGTGTAATTATTTTGGGGCTTAAGCTAGCCGGGAGGGCCAGAACAAGGTGCCCTGCACCAGACGGACAGGAGCCAGGCGAGATGGGACTGCGGCCCACCCGCTTCTCCTCTCTTACAACAGTTGGCTGCCCCACATGGTTGACTAAATCCACTTAAAAATCTGAGAGGGCTTGAAAAGGAGAGAGAGAGAGAGAGTATAACACAGCTTTTTGCTGTTTACTGGGGCATGCTGCAGAGAGATTGCCTGGCTCGGCAATAGCAGCAAAAATAAAAAAAATAAAAAATTAAAAAAAAAATCTGCATGGACTGTGGCTTCCTGTGCTGTGCCACCAGCACGAATTCTGGCTATAAAGCATTTCAGTGGTTTATGTGGGACTGGATGTTTGTGTGCTCCCTTGGGATTGGGAAGAAAGTACTCTGAGACCATGCCTGTGACTCTGCTCTTCCTGCCTGGGCAGATGGCGGGATCAGGGTTAGGCAAGCAGAAGAGCATGGTGGATTTTCGCAGCCACACACAGAGATGTTTCCAGGCTGCTCACTGCTCTGTGTGGTAGATTCTGCTGTAACTCAGTTAAAAAGCTCATTCCCCAGGTTGAAATGCTACACATGGCTCCTGCCTGGAAGAGGGGCATTGTGTGCCCTGGCTCAGAGGCACAAGTGACTCAGAGGAACAAGCAGCCCCACAATGCTAGCGGTGCACTGCACATGGCTCAGAGGCACAAGCAGCTCTGCCATGTTAGACTGGGACGAGCAAGTAGACAGTCCTTGTATTTGACCTGAAATTGTCTCAGCTTAGATTCTTAAGAGCTTAGCATTTTAAAAGCACAAAGCAAAACGGTTCCTGTACAGTAAAGAATTACAGATTCACAATAGGACAGATTCAGACATAAAAGACCTATAAATGGGTCCTAATGTTAGATAGACATATGTAGGCTTGAGAGAGAGAAGAAAAGGAGTATTAAAAAGTCATAAAAGTTAATGCTTTTAAAAAAAAGGTAAGGTCTTTAAAGAGACAGAGTACAGATAGTCATAGATTAAAAAAATAAGCCACGTAAAAATGGAAAATTCACAGAATGTCTGGATTATGCATTTTATTGTGTTTTCTTTGAATTTTTTGACTGTAAAGGAGCTAAGTACAGAGAGATGTTTCATTGTCTGGGCTGCTAAGCTAAACCAGCATGGATATTATAAAGTTATTATTACTTCAAAATTTGGGTCTAAGGATATGATGCTTTGGAAGAGAGGTTCTTCTTTTGTTTTCACAGAGGATGAGACCCTGTGGATTCCTTCTACACCAATATGGTATGATAGACCATGCCCTCCTAAAAGGTCACCATGAACACCTTCAAAAATTACTTTACTCAACTGCCAACTGAGATGTACCTGGCACACAGGATATGCCATGAAAGACCTGATTGACAGCGCCCCCATACAACACAAAGCAGTTTGGAGAGAAAAATACTATGCCCATATTCCCAAATATTGTTTATAAATGTTCTTTTACATTTAAAGGGGGATATGATATAGATATAGATAATTTGCATTGATATGGAGTTTGCTTTATTGATATAAATTTAAGGTAAATTTTGTTATATGTATATGTATTTCTGATCTTGATTAAGGTATTTGTGATTGTGTAGTTCATTTAAAAATGTAATGTATGATTAGGAAATATAGGTTGTTCATAAATAATCATCTATAATAATCAAGCTTGTAGTCATGTTAGTTAGAATTTCTAGCTATATAGAGATATATTTCAGTTAGATAGGCATTCTTCATATCTTTCAAAGACTACAGAATATTGCATTTAATGTTTTAATAACTTAGGACTTTTCATGACAATGAGACACGTCTGTTCCTGGCAGCACCAGCTAATTCAAGAGGAAAATGGGTATCGAAGAGGCTCCTTATGGAGTTTGTTAGCCATTTGGGCAAGAAACTGTTCTTGCCTGGACTGTTTAACTGGACACAATGAACCCGTAGAGAGAAGACTGCTGAACTTGCCTAAAGGTGAGATGGTCCTTCAGGGTTCCTGCTTCTTAAAGAGTATGCAAGACATTCTGCAGGATACAGAAGAAAGTGACTGAACTGTCTTTGAAATTTCCTGCTTCATGGAAATGTCTGCTGGATACTATGTGCCTGTAGCCTGAAAATGGATGCCCCAATGGTACAGAAAAACTTTGGGTGACTGTCCAGGCAGCAAGATGTCTCTGACATTTCTAGAGTTTGGGAGTTGCTTATTTCTTGTTTACTTAGGTAATATTTTATCCTGGAGTCTTTGATGGAGTTGAAGAATAGTAATAGTTTTCCATTGTTATGATAAAAGATAAATTAGAACTAAATATTGTAACTGGAACTCTTGTTTGATAACTGTTTTGTTATATGTAATTTTGCTATGTTAAAGTGAAAGCCTTGGAGCAGAGAGGAGCTGGCAACCCTCAGTAGGCCTGCTTTTGGGACCGGGATCCTCGCCCAACCAGCTTCCACGGATTCATCTGGACCCTGTCCCGGCTGCACCTGAGCTCGGCCCACCCGGGCTGAGGCCTTGGGGGAAGGGCGAGTCCCCTGCTAGGGGGCCTCCTTTGTCCCACGGAGCTGAGCAGAGAGGAGAGGGCAACCCTCAGTAGGCCTGCCTTTGGGTCCGGGAACCTCGCCCAACCAGCCTCTGCGGATTCATCTGGACCCTGTCCCGGCTGCACCTGGGCTCGGCCCACCTGGGCTGAGGCCTTGGGGGAAGGGCGAGTCCCCTGCTAGGGGGCCTCCTTTGTCCCACGGAGCCGAACAGAGAGGAGCGGGCAACCCTCAGTAGGCCTGCTTTTGGGACCGAGAACCTCGCCCAACTAGCTTCCGCGGATTCATCTGGACCCTGTCCCGGCTGCACCTGAGCTCGGCCCACCCGGGCTGAGGCCTTGGGG